>VDFB02032510.1:99206-241951 GCA_007258455.2 Sequoia sempervirens | reverse complement strand
AATTGCATGACGATGGGGACTACATCCAGCCGTGCTTCGAGGAGAGTCGACCTCTTCCTCCTGTGAGATGGTCGGAGCCTGAGCATTCAGACTTAGCCACATTAATGAGACCAGTGGTCAAATATTCTCAGTGGTGGGTTGACTGTCAGGTCCAGGAAATGAGACATAAAAGAATAACGTTCACGTATGATCTACTGAGCGAGACAAAGTCATATTCCTCCAATGCCGATGCTTCCCATCAGGACTTGGTTGAGATTGGAGAGAAAAGGAAGGAAATAGTTCCGAGTGCAGAACTTGCTTCCAAAAGGAAAAAGGGAGAACCATCTCGTTCAGCAGCATCCCAGAATATTGACGAGCTGATGGCTACCATAGATGAGTCCTTGGTGGAAATAATTGTACCTCCTACAGTTCAGGAAGAGAACGATGAACCTATCCAGCTGGAGGATGAAGAGCCCTTGTCACCTACAGGCACGGAAATACTTGGTTCAGAAAATGAGATAGAAGTCCGGAATAATGACTTCGAGGAGGGAATGATTTCTGCTCTCAGGGAGGTTGTGGATGTTTCGAATGAAGAAGAGGTTCAGGTAGAAAATGGAGTCGAGCAGCCGACCATTCCAGATTGGCTGATAGAAAGAATGAAGATTCAACCACCTGCAGAAGCCCAAGAGGAGGATGATACTGCAGATTTCTTGGCAAGGTTGGAGCAAGCTGCAATCAAGAAGCCTACCAAGAAGTTCTCTACTATTCAAAGGGACGAGACAGGCAGTCGTTCCGTACACATTGCAGTACCCACAGTGGACAAGCCACAAGACGAGATTACTCCTCAAGAGTATGCCATAACCACTGTAGATCTTGGCCCAACCTCAAAAGGCCAAGAAGTGGAGGAATTAGATAATTCCGTCTCGACCATCAAAGCGAGATTGGAAAAAGAAGTGGCTAAGAAGAAAGAATATAAAAAGGAGGTTGAACGCCTTAAGGATTACATACAGCATTTGACCCAGCCACTTGATCAGGGTAGTGCGGTAGCTCCTCTTCTCCTCAATTCATCGCAGGAGGTGACCAAGGATGTAGAGCAAAGAATGGTTACGGCCAGGGAGGCTCAGGACTGGATGGTGAGCGAAGGCACGGAAGCAGCCTCGTTCATGGAGAAGCTGGCACTTGCCTATGGGCGGACCTCTTCTTTTCTTTCCAGACTTATGGCTATGGCAGAGACATGGGAATGTATTCCAGACATGCAGGAGAGGCTTATTCCAAGCCTTAGGATCTTGAAAGGCACTCCAAGGGAGGAGTTGGTTGATAGAAGAGTGATTGTTGCAGGAGCAGCATATGATTTCCATCACTGGTTTTGGGCAGTGACTATACGAGAAGAAGTTTTGGAGAGGGCGAGAGAAGATGGGCTCAGAATCAAGGAGCAGGTCAAAGAAATCCAAGAGAGGATTTATATGACAGCTGCAGAAGTGTTCGACCGTGAGATTGTCCGGGAGAACGACATGCAGCTGGAGAGATTGAAACATAAGGTTCAAGAGATTTTCTTCTCGGCCACTGGACCATTTCTGAGACTAAGATTTTGAGAGAGTGGCAAAACTCTCAGCTATTCGAAATGATTTTGGGAAGCAGGAGGGGGATTGGGAAAATACTTTTGCCAAATGTGCTGAAAAGTTGGACGGACTTGAATTCCGGATTAGCATGCTGCCACCTATCACGATGGAGGAGGTCATCGCAGTAGTGTCCAGGTTCGTCGAATGCAATGCTGCTCAGAAGGATAAGGACGCCTCTCCTAGATAATAGTTGCAACTGCCACTTTACTGATTGATTACTAGTTGATAACTTATGTTATTTTGGGTAACCCTAATTAGGGTTGGGTTGTAATAATCTTGTCCGTTGATATTGTTTTAATCTCGGCCCTTCATTTGATTTATGTAACTCTATATAAACTGGTGCTCTCTCACTTTCATTTGTGTGGAGACAGAGTATGAGATTGTTGCATTGAGACTATTTCGAATAATAAAAGCTCTTATGCATGATTTGCTTTGAACAACTTTTATTGTCAAATAGTAAGCGAGGTTGCATATCTTCTTCCGCCATAGATTAAAGTTAGAATTAGATTAAATAGAATTTGCTTTGAAAATTGGTTAAGTGAATGAGAGATTGATCGTATTGATTCAATGGTGAAGTATTGCTCATACTTTCTTCGAATGGATGATTTGCATTCGATGCGTAAAGTTAGCCTGAGCTTATAATTGTGGAAGCTTAACTTCAGCCTCATTCGAGGTTTGAAAATTATTATCACACCCCTTGAAGATTGCACCCATTTTGCGTATGTTGTCCAGCAGGAGGCGAAACAAAGTGTGGTTTATTCCCTTCACCGGATCCTTATTGTCTCTTGAATTCTTAGGCATAGAATAGATTCTCCTAAACCCTTATCTTTTTTTCTATTTTTTGAGATCCACATCAAAAGTCCTAAGTGAAGAAAGCCTTTACTGATAAATCCGCCTAAGTCCCACACTTGTGAAAAGTTCTTTAATGTAAGTCCCCTTGTTTATTACCAGCAAATCACAACGACCATTGAGCTTATCCACACGTCGAGACCCGACAAAAGAAACCTTGGAATCGCCATATGATCTTCTCGCAATCTTAGCATACACGGTGGTTTTTCAAGAGAGGATAGAGTGTCTTTGGACATTTTATTTTGTGTGTTCGGTGGATGATAAAACGTACACCAACACTTCCTTAATTATTTGTGATTATTTAATGGCAACATATCTCTAAGATGGCCGACCTCCTTTCTAATTATTTTTATGGTGGTCGACCTTGTCCTTGAAAAGGTGCGACCCCTCTAAGCAACATGTATATATAGAAGGTCACTTTCTCTCATTTGTGAATCAAGCGAAGTTCGATCTCCTTCTCCATTAAGTGCGAGTTCTTCAAGAAGAGTAGTGCGAATTCATATAGGAGTAGATTGTGAGTCTATTCAAGTGCAGATTGAAGGGCAGACTATTAGTGTGTGCTACAGCCATTGCTGGTGCTGTTTATTGGCCTTGTGTGTGGCCTCATTGTAAAGATACTTGTTGCCATTGCTCATATTTATAAGAGTTATATTTGTTGCTGGGTTTTTCTCCCTCAAGAGGAGGGTTTTCCCAGGGTATCTGCTGTGTTATTGTGTCTGATTTTGAATTAATTTTCTATGCATTAAATCTGATCATAAAACTAACACCCCCCGTCCCCAAAACCCCGCGGAACACTGGTTATAATATTCAACTTTATAATTCTATGAATAATTTGGAAAATAGAACTTATCTTGAATTTCTTCTATAATTCTCCTTGATGATTTCCTCTCGTAAATCTTCTTTGGAGATGAAATCAAAATGATAATGGCTTTGTCAAGATTATGAATTTATTATAATATTAAGATTAATAAATCATAGTACAATTCTCAAAATCAATAATATCATGAATTCTTTGGAAATACCTACAAATCTGCTGAATTAGAGGTTTTCGTCCCTAACTCAGCACAGCAATATCAAGGGTTTTCATCCTCAACTTGCCAAGAGCTTGAAAGGGTTTTCATCCTTCCAACTCTTAGTCCCCCTTGGAGGGTTTTCGTCCTCCTCAACCAAGACTTGGGTTTTTGTCCAAACTTGAGAAGAGCACTAAGGGTTTTCATCCTTATCCTCTCATGAACTTGGAAGGGGTTTTGTCCTTCCTATTTGCAAGACACTTCCTCAAATTCAAAACTGATTGCTTGATGAATTTGCTAGATTATTGCTGATTGATATTTCTTGATGAGTTGACAAGTTAATGTTTGAATAATGCTTGAATCATTCTTTAATTGATTGCTGATTGATGATCTTTTCCCTCTCAAGGAAATGAAATCTCCTTTATACCTTATTGGTGAAAGAGTTACCACCTTTCACCATTGTCCTTGGAAGGGTTGCAATCCTTCATCTTTAATCACTGCCATAAAAACTCTTAATTCAGTTTTAATTAAAGCCTTTTCTAGAATCACTAGCATCTTGGCGCCACCTTTATTTTATCTGCCTATGTTATAATTTTAAGGGGCTGTGATCAATGGTACTTGGTGGAGGCATGACAAGGACCCATTAAAACACCCAGCTGCAAGCCTTTGAAAATTCTGGAGTGTAGGAAAAGAGGAGGGAATCACAGCAAATTTGCAGCATCATTTTAAGGGTTTCAAACCCCTCACAACCTGCCACCGCCCATACTTGGGTATTACACACTTAATTCCTGGTCACTTCCTATATATATGCTATCTTTGGCATTAAAACAGGGACGTGAGGATGACAAGCAGCCATAAAGGAGGTCACAGCTGATGATAGAGAGGTCTATAGTCTTCACAGCAGCATTTGAAAGGGCCTGGAACAGCAACACCAGTGCAATACAGGTCTGGAAAAAGAAACAAATTCAGTATAGCTGATGGTAACAGCAACCAGCATGGATTCAATGTATGAATCAACCATCTAGAGGTCAGAGCACTAACTATTTATTTGTAAATGTAATGAAATTTATCATGTTACATGTGCAATTTCTGATAGTTAAAATTGAGTAATTTAGTAATATGCCATTACTTCAGTTGTTCAATTCATGCATTTTGTCAAACACTTACAACTTTCACCACAAAGCAAGAACCTTTTGGCGTGACATTTCGTCAACCATTTGTATTAAAACAAGCAAATATAGCCTAGCATATTACAAACAGGAAAGTGAAGCATTTGAATTTTGTCTTGTGTCACATTTAATTTGTGCTAGGCACTTTGCTGTAAAACAATCAAATGTCTGCTGCAAGGTATTGGAAACTCTCTTGTTGTGTTGAATGCTTCATTCCTGTGTTAGGAATCAGGATTAAGGTGCCATTTACCTTGCAATCCTATGTATTATTCATGTGTCTCCAACACTCCTAGAATGTGTCCTTGGATGCATAGAGTGTAATTGGAAATTAATTTGTAATTTAGATTCCCCAAAAATCTTGGCATTAGTTGTTATATGCATTCATGAAGGAGGTGGAGTTGGCAGTGGCAGCTACAAAGCTATTTTTAGCAAATATCTCAACTTGGGCGTGAGAATTGAGTAGTGGAGCATCTTGAATGTTATTGGTGGGTCCCATATGAGTTGAGTGATGATTTTGGATGTCTACCTTGGGACATGAGCCATTATGGAGGATTTACATGTCAAAAATGAAAAATGTCATGTATTATTAGTATGGAGATTATTTTTGCTATCCCATTTATTGGAAATTACATTTACTATTCTCATAAAAGCCTCTTCCTTTTGAACATGGGAGGTTTTGAATTTTACCATTGTTTGATGATACATTGCATTGGGAAACCATTTGTGGTATTCCTCTCCCATTTCTGTTTAAATTGTAGTTATGAGATAGTAGTTTTATGATGAGATTGTTTTACAGGTACATAGGTGCTGCCGGAGTGCTGTTAGAGTGAGAAGAGTGTTAGTGTGTGGTTGTATCTCACATTTGAAGATTAATACATGCTTGTCCTCTTTCTCATGTGGAGTTTTCTCCTAAAAAGGGTTTCTTCACATAAATCTTGTGTTGATATATGGTTTGCTGATTTTTTTCTCATTGTTGATTTATGCAATCACATAGTTTAATTTTATGGCAATATTTGTTTAAGAAGCATACACTTGAAAATTTTCTTGCAGAACTTTCACCTTTTATTCAACAGCCTGGGCACTAAAACCCACTAAATATAATTTGGAGCTACTAGGCATTGAAAATAATTTGTTGAAAATATAATTTGGAACTACTAGGCATTGAATGGACTTGGTTCAACTTATTAAATATATATATATATATGTGTGTTGCAACTCAATGATAAGATAAATAATGCAACATTTTATTCCATTTGTGAATTGCTTACTCAACATGAGCATCAATCTGTAAAGAAGAAAACTGATAAACCTATAGAAGATGCTTACTTTACAAAGGAAGAAAAACATAGAGTAGAGAAGAAACATGACATAATGAAGCATTTTCTGAAGGATTATCCTAAGCATTCTCTTCATTCCTTTAAACATGTTGGGTGAAAATTATGTAATCAGCTTTTCAATAGATTACACAACTTGGACTTCAGCCACAGCTATGTGAGATGTAAATCTCTCCTCTCGGAAAGGGGAGGCGCCCTTCTTACTGCTGACAAAAGCGATAGTAAAACAAACAAGTAATTACAAAATGTACACAAAACTTACGAAGTGGGGGGGGTGTGTTACATTCATCCTTCTCTCTTTTTTCAGAGAAGATGTTTACAATGCTTCACTGTTGGAAGTTCACAATTCTTAATAACTTTAAACGATCAACTAGCAGTAATACCAATACCTCTATCTTGTCAAAGCAAAGCGTAGAGATACCAGAAGTGATTAACAATAAACAAATAAAATAAAAGGGAAAGCTCACGAAGGCACAAAGTCGTTCCATAGCTTTTTCAATGGTGGATTTGTGAAAAATGTATCGGTTGTCACGTTAGAAGCACAAAGTCTTCTTAGATGCAGCAATTCCTCAAACAGCATGAACAATTACAAGCGCAAAGTCTTGTAGATCATCTAACCAAATTATCAAAGAGCACGAACAATTACAAGCACAAATTCTTGTAGTCATTCAACAATAGTATCCAACGAACATGAATAATTACAAGCACAAAGTCTTGTAGATTATTCAACCGAAAGATAAACAAAAACACAAATGCAAATCTAAATAATAGATGCAACACAAAGTTTACATAAATTACTTAGAGTCCTTCAGATTCCATCACCTAATCACCACCAAATAAGATCAATTCATAAAAGTATTGAATCCAACGCAAAGTCTGGTTTGCAATCCTCTTCTTTATTGATCAAATTTTATTCACAAAGTATGAACGCAAAGTTTCACAATTCTGCTTCAAAAAGGGCAGCACTTCGTTGTAAAATACTAAAGGATCAATTTACAATGAAAATCCCTCACATTATATAGAAAGAGGGATGAGCAAAATTAGGAAACTAATTGAGGAAATTAAGGAAAGTTAGGTGAGCGATTTTAGGAGATCTCACCTAACTTTGACCAAAGTCAAAGTGTAATTTATTTTCAAAAGATTACATCTTAGAACTTGGTGTAATTACAATTTACAAAAAGACATTTAGATATTAGGGAAATGTTACAAGATGCATAAAGGGATGCACCAGAAATGTCTAACACTGGAAATCAGGAAGCTTCTTCATGTTTCTTTGCTTTGGGCACGGAAGTCTTCATACTTCTTCCTGGTCTCTTGCACGAACCTCTCATCTGGACCAACGGTGTAATCCACAATGGTGTGAATTCTAGTGATCGATCTCATGGCGAGATGAGTGAACCTTCTTACACACAATCAAGATCGTTCGGAGTTATCCAATGTGAGCCTTGTATCACAAATGATGTTGATCGAGGCTTAGAAAGTCACAGGCTTGTCAATCAATTTCACAATGGCTTCTTTGAAGATGCGAGAGATATTTACGTGGCGGCGAGAAGATAAGATTCTCGTCAAGAAGTTGACCCGGGCAACTCTTTGACCTCCAAGAATAACCACGATGTCCTTCCGACATCTTCACGGCACTGGTGGAATCTTCCGTAGAGATTGAATTACTTGAATTCGGTGTTTCAAGGATTCTCTTACCTCAACAAACTTTTCTTTGTCAGGAATTACCCCAACCTCCACCAATTTACTAAGCTTTACATGTTTCATTTCTGACCATGACAACAGGCATTTCTCCATGTCTCTGCGCTCCTGGGAAAGTACACTTTTTTCTTTATCAAAGCTGTTGTACCCAAATCAAATTTTTTGCTTCATCAAGGCATTTTGTATTTAAAAGTCTAAATCTTGTTAAAATGTTGTAAAACACAGTTTTGGGCAATATCAAGCATGGAGTTTTTGTCAATAGTTTGTCAATCAAAGTCAGTTATATTGAACAAAACCTGAAGCAGAGACTCAAAATGAAGATCTTCACGATGGAGGAGCATCTCATGACGACATTTCATATTGCAGACAGTATTTTCAATGATCAAAATGGAGTTTTCAGTGACCAAAATATGAAGATTTCAGAGGAGAAAGCACAAAAGCGCAAGTATAGCCCAGGGGCGCCCAGCTTGTTGGAGGTCAAGATCTGGTTTAAAATGTTCAAGCATCCGGTCAATCTCTTGAGAATTAGATGCGGCTATCCATTCGAGACTATCAACAAAAGCTTTTCTAAGACCCTCTGACTTGACAATCAGCGGCCGAGAGGTTAAATCCTAAATTTCGGATATTGAGAAGATTGTCTTTTCGGGGCAAAGCTGGCCTGCATCTAGCACGAGAGCCCATCTTAAGGAGGGGTAAAAACTTGGCATTTCAAAGTGGATCTGAGTCAATCACGTTTCTCCAACTAGTCTGCTCATCCATTGGGATAATAGCGTAGTCATCAGGGTTCCAGAGCTTGGTCACCCAAGATGACTTAAATGGAGTTTTTCGTTTACGAGGCTTCCGTTTGTTCCCGGTCTGAAACGGGCCAGTAGCTGGTTTAAAGACCCTTGAGGATGCGTGGGTGCGGTGAGTCTTCTAACATCAGTAATACTCTAGCCTAGCTCGCAGTACACCATTACGCTTGTCGATCCAGCGCTCCGGTGGTGCGTGGCGGAAATTCACCTGTATGTAATTTCCGCAGTGAGCAACAAACGATTTTCAGTGTATTTCTACAGTCCAGAGGCGCCTAGCCTTTAGGCCTGTCAGATGAGCCCGTTCGCGTTCGAAGTCTTCACGACTATTGAGCGTGATCATTTTATCTATTCAACGAGCCTAGCCATCAGCCTTCGGGATTTGGCAGTCGTTCGTACGTGCGAGGTCTCTAGTGTAATACTGCAAAGTGAAGATATCCGGAAAATGGCCAAGTCTGGAGCGATAATTTTAAATAAAGTACGCACTGGAGTTTTTGAGGTCTTAGAAGCAGTTTTCTTGCTTCGTCACCTCCAGAGACTTCTCTTGTGGGCCCTTCCGGCTGTCCGTTAAAACAGATTGTGCCTGAATCGGGACATCCCAGCTCCAGATATCAGAGGTCAAAGTAGGGTATTTTGGTGAAAGTTCGACTTTCGTCAAAACGACACCAGTGCAACCAAGAGCCAGGGGCGCTTTTACTTTTGAGGCCCTTAACACAGCTTTCAGGTGTCGTACATACAGTCGTTGGATGCAGAATGTCTCTAGGCATGCAGTGAGCTTCTTTTCCTGTTAGCAAGGTTCACCGTTCACCGTTGGCAGCCGTTTGAAGCGTCAGATGGCAGTTCGGAAAATGGCTAAAGTCTGGAACCCGTAAAGCAATTTAATCAGAGGCGCCTAATTTTTCAAGGGGTTAAACGATGGATTTTGCAGTAGTGTCTCCCAGCAGACATTTCTTCCTTGTTTAGTAGGCTTTCCGATGAATATTTCAGATCAGTCTCAGCATCACCCAGTCATCCGGAAATCAGTGTCGAAGTTGGCCAGTCGTAACAGTGCTGTCAACTATAAAATAGGGAGTTAATAAAAAGTGAAGTATCTTGAGCAAATGGACGCCTATATGCTCAAAAGATGACTTTTCGGAATCGTTGAAGTCTCACGATGAATCTCAGAGCTTCACCCGGGTTGTCAATTGAAGTTCCAAATATGCTTATTTATAAATAGCAATTTTCTATTTTTGGCGCCCTTGCATGATAATAAATATTTCAAATTTGAACTTCCAGTCAGTGGCAGTCGAACTGAAAGGCAGCCAATCAGAGGACTTCTATTCTTGTTAGGATTTTGATTTCTTACAGTTATCAAATTGGTGCGAATTTCTTCTTATTTAACATGGCACAATCTTCATTGTTATTCACAAGCTTTCAAAGGAAATTTGGATTTCATTAAGAGCAAATCCAATCTTGAGTGGAATTCGTATTTTTCAAAAGCAAAGTTTATATTTTTCAAAGGGAAATCGAAGTTTATTAATTTCAAAGCAAACTTCAAAGATAAATTCGTATTTCTTCAGAAGAGAAGGCGCATATCCTCAAAGCAAATTCATCCAAAACAATTCGCAAATTCCTCAAAGGCGTTTTCCTTAAATCAATAAAATTCGCAAGTTCTCCAGAAATTCAAAGGCGGATTTCATATTCAAAGGCGGATTTCATTTTCTAAGGCGAATCCTCAAATCAATATAAATTCGTATTTTCTTCAGAGGAAATTCGAATTTCTTCATAAACCAAAGGCGCAAATTTCAAAAGATAAATTCGTGGTTTTCAAGAACAAGGCGAATTCTTCCAGTTCAAAGGCAAAATCTTCATCAATTTCCAGGGGCGATTTTGTTTAACATATCTTTTTGCAGATTCAAGTTCATAATTGTCAGCAATTTGAAGAAATCTTGGGCGATTTTCACAGAAGAAGCATAATACAAACGTCTTTTTCATCCTTTGATCTCAAATTTCTCACAAAATACAAATTGCATGTTCCTGAAATTGGCGAATTCTACAAGTCTCAGTGTCTGGATTATTCTCATATAATTTCCTCGAGTTGAAATTGTGCGTTTGATTTTTCACGAATTTTTAGCTTCAGAACATTCGTTCTTGAGTTACTAATTTTCTCAAGTGAAAAATCTCTGTATGATCTAGTAGAAGTTGAATTTTCGCAAATCTAACGTTCTGGGTTGTCTTAGAATCCTTTTCTGGACAAAACCCATATCACCGATTTTTTAAGCTGAAAATAATTCTTCCGAAAGGCTATTTTTAACTCTAGGTAAGGCTATTTTTAGCTTTCAATCTTATTAGAATATAGTCAAGTTCCACCAATCCAGCGGTGAATTTTTCAAAATGCACGGTTCACTTTCGGCTCAAATACGGACAAAGCCGTCCTTACTCTTGATTTCATAAGGTTGGTTGAGGCGAGACCTTCACAAAGTATTGCCAAAAGCAATGCTAGACCCGATTAAGATCGAGAAGTTCAATCATTGAATGTTGGCGTCACGGTTTGCTAGAGGCAGCTTCCATACCTATCTACGTTCCAGCGTGATTTGAGTTTGTGATGACTTGCATTAAGCATTACAATCCAACTACTCGTGAGATAGCGTCAGTTGACGGTCGGGTCATTTGCAGTCTCAAACCTGTAGACATCGAAAGGAGTTTTGGCATTCCTCAGCACCAGAACAGTTTGGTGATTTCTATGGAGCAGTGTGGCGAGGCATTTGTGTTGATAATGGACAGAATTAATGAGAGAAAGATGGCGAGAAAAGATGGTTGAAACAAACAAAACGGTACCAAACAATGTGGGTAGGTGGTGAATACAAAAGGATTAGTCGCCCGATTCTAATCACACTCTTGAATGGAGTGTCGAGGTCAAGCACTATAAAATGTTTTTCCAACCTTGGAGGTATTACATTATTGGTGATGCATCATTTACGGCGAACATTATGGTAGGCATCCTTCATGGTGACATTCTCAACGAGCCGGAATCCACGGATTTTCCTAGTTGCTCATAGGTTTCACATGTGTTCATATCTAGTACTTGATGCAAACATCGGTCGATTCGAGGACTAAACACAGTGGGCATCTCGGTGTTGAGAAGGTCGGTATTATGATCAGCTTGAGTTCACGAGCTAGCGTCATTTCAAGCGTGTTCCCCGAGGCTTTTACGACTTACTCTGATGAAAGGAACTTGGACGGAAATTGCATGTTCATTATCTCGGCCGGTTACTGAGGGCAGCGATGGATGGATAGGCCGGTGGTTTATTCGGTTCCCAACTTATACACCTACATCCGAGTATCTGACTTCCATGAAATCCAGCTATGCTTCCACGTTATGCCGGATAAGACAATCTTCGAAATTCCTTAAACGGATGCATGATGTTCATACTCTTCTACGCCCCTTGAACGCAGACCATCTCAACTTTCCTTTTCAGTTTGGAATGTATTGGTGCAAATTGACGAATTGATGGTAGATCGCCGAACAAGAACTTGAAATATCATCTTAAAACCATCTTGGGGAAACGCGATACCTATGAACCTTTGAGGGTCATTACTCTGACTACGCCCAACTAGCTGGAGGCACATATCTGACCTTCTATGAAAGGATTACTGGGCAAATTGTGCAAATGACTTCGAGGTTCGCAGACGCAGCTATGGTCGTTTCTCTCTCTCACAGATTTTTGTTTTCTTATCAGAAGATGTGGGAGGTTTATCGGATGATGAGGGAGAAGTTCTTCCCTCCGGTTCGGGGAAGCAGTCGATACACAACCGTTACCCGGCCGGTTGATTGAATGCAGCCAAGAATGTATACCTTGGTCAAGGAAGTCAAGTAAGAGTTATTGAAACATTTATACTTTACCTCGACGGCAAAGAAAGACAAGAAGGGTAAAGTGCTCCCCGAGGCTTGAGCCGTAATAGTGAGTGAATCCTTGGCTACCTTCCTGCGTCAAAACCTAACAAAGAAGAGGGTAATCCTCCCAAAAGAAGTACAAGCCAAACAATTCCAAGAGACAGGCTGCCAGCTGACCACACCGCGAACTGTGGACATCCTATCTGAGGCCAGGTTAGGAGGTCGGTTCCACTTCCGCCCGGTGCACGAGGGGTTCAGCCTCGAGCACCCTACACCGGTTCCGAGAACTTCACGGAGTCCCAATTCACATCCGGGTGGATTTGGGCGCTCTCACACCTCGCGGTGGGTCTTCTACCACACTCACTCTCATCCGGTACCTCTTGTCGCTAGTCGCAGACCTTCTAGTAGCATTAGCGAGATCCAATCTTGGATCCCGAAGCTCAAGCCCAGGAAGGAGGCAGCCATCTATGTTCTCAATCATTCGATTTTGATGACATTTGCTCGGGATGCGCCAGATAAGAGAGCCAAGAACATGGTTCACGTAGAAAGAAACACTGACATGGAGATTGTCATTGAGACTGCTGTACCGCCACAGGGGAAGAACTTGGCTGAATTAGAATCTCAGGATTTCGAGGTTATTACAGTTAACCTTGGTCGCAGCACATGCCAGACTCAGGTTGATCTCCTACAAGTTGCTACGGACAGTGCCAGGGATAGAATACTAAAGGCCGGAAGATAAGGCAGCCCTCAAGGCTGAAATCAGACAGCTTCGTCAATATATTTCTAGCCTTGTTCATAGACCTAATGCCATTAACACACTCCCACCGATGCTTGAGCCTCCAGCAGAGCAAAGTCAACTCAATCACTTAGTTGCATATGGCAAGCGTTTGGAGGAATGGGAGGAGGAGTTCGTTGCTAGAGGCCGTGCTATGCTTACAGAGTTATATCAGTTGCGGTACAATGCACGAGAGCTCCGTATTCGTCTTCAGGATGAGGAACGGGATATGGCAATTTGCAAACCCAGGGATGAGATTATGATTGCTCACCTGAGTGTGGCTTATGATGCAGTCACAGATGCAGAGGACAGAGAGGCTATCTACTCTTGGAAGACACAATTGGTTTTCAGGATAAAGATAGACGACAGTTTAGCATCAGAGTTGGCTGAGAGTAGAGAGCACGTCACTAGTGCACTCGGTTTGTGAGGACTCTAGTATCTCGCTTACGTGCCGTTATCAGATTGAGGGTGGTGCCTACGTTGAGCTTACCGATGTTCAGTCAGAGCTCCGGGCACTCATTCATACCATTTTCGTGGGGAGACCATTGGCTGTAAGATTACCGACTACGGTCATGTCGACATTGTTCGGCTGGGCAACAAGGAGTAGGCGGGCTCCAGTCTCGGATCCGGTGGTGAGGATATCTTGCATCGACATAGTATTCTTAAAATTGAGTCTCATAGCTCGGATAGTGATACGGTTAACAATCTCGTTGAGGGATTGATTGCTCAAGATCATAGACAGTAAACTTCAGTTTCCACCTCTCAGGATAGACATTACACACAGGAGTTAACTTGGCTTTACCCTTTCAAGTTAACTGGATGTTGTCATCACATGCATATCTATTCTGAGATTCACCTTGTTTACTTGGAGTTTTATTTAGGGTTTTACGTTAACTGATGGTAGTCTTCCAGTTAACTTGCTTTCAATAAGGACGTGCATGCTCGCACAATTGTCCATTTTTAGATTAGATGTTTCGGTTAACTGATGGTAGCTTTCCAGTTAACTGTATAGTTTACTTCATTAGGGTTTTGGCAAATCTTGCATGCATTGCAAGACTGTAGATGACTCAAGGTGATTTTAGGGTTCCCTACACCTTGATGTATATAAATAAGAGCTTTTGCTCATTTGTAAATAACTTTTGCTTGAGAGAGAAATATATGCTGCGCCTACCTTGCCCTCAATATTACTCTTTTGGTATTTGTTCATGTGTCTTCACTATTGCAATTAATTGTTATGCCACATAGGGTTTCAAGAGATTGTAGTGGTGAATTCTTTCCTTAGTTTAGATAAATCTATTTGAACATCTTTATCATTGAGATCAATTGTTATGCCACATAGGGTTTCAAGGGATTGAGGTGATAAATCTGTTTTGTGTCTATTTACCATTGTGATCAATCGTTATGCCACATAGGGTTTCGAGAAATTACAGTGATAAATCTGTTTTGTGAATCTTTGTCAATATAATCAAAGGTTATGCCACATAGGGTTTTGTGAGATTGTGATGATAAAGGCTGTTTTGTGAAGACTTTGCTATTTCAATCAAGTGTTATGCCACACAGGGTCCATAAGATCGTCTTGGTAAATTCTTAAATCTGTTTTGTGCCCAATAAGCTTGTTTAGATTGAGATGATAGTTGCGCCACCTTGCCTTCAAGTAGAGAATCTAAACTCGTTTATCGTCAGTTAGTCAAACCTTGCTCCGTCTCCTCTTGCCCTGTTTTCCTGAGGAGATTGGATAGATTAAATTTAAGTTGTAGTTAGTAGATCTGCAAAACCAGAGAAAACTCAGCTACAACGTATAGGTTCTTTCAAGAAAGCCTTGTGCCTCTACAGCTGAAACAAAAAGACAGGACATAGTTTAGCTTATTTTCCTTTGCAAGTATTTTTGTCAAAGCACAACGAGGGAGCTTCCCCTCCTAATTTGAAGAGCACTCATTGCGTACTGTACATAGGCTGTTCATAACAACTTTTACTCTAGAGGTGTTAGTTGTTACGCCAACACAAGCTCTGTGGTGAGCTTGGCTAACAATGTAGTTTTCTCGTCCGGAGCAATTATAATCTGAGATCCGTGTTCAATGATCTTCTCAACAAAATCATACAACACTCTACCTTTGGAGGCGAACTTCTCAGCTTTCTTGACAGCTGGGTCTTCAATACTTACCACTGTCAGCGGTTGTGCATTGCTTGGAGAACATACAAGTCTCTTTACAACAGTGGCATAATGCTCTGCCCTCTGTTTGTACATATTGCAAGCTTGCTCTACTTTATCCAATCTTCCAGCCAAGATATCCAATGTCACTTACGCATTGGCCTTTGCACTTTCATTGGTAATCTTGCCAAGCTGGACCTTTGTCACCGTGTAGTCTTCCATATTGACATCACCTTCTTCATGTGGTGGTATGCCAATTTCCGCATACTTGTGGCCAGACTTATCAACATTCAGCCTTGAGTATACTTTTGCCTTTTTCTTCCCTTTAGCCTTTGGAAGGACTATCTCCTCGAGGTCGAGCTCCTCCAGAGAGATCATTTGCTTCTTCCACTTCGACACTTGAGATATTAGCCAAGGGGGAAGGAAGGAGGTGTGAGCTTCTGGATTCACTGTCAATTCAGTTGCCATTGCTACTTCTGAAGTTATTGTCACGTCTAAAGTTACCATGGGTATCGTGACAATAGGAGAAGTGTCTGTCATCATTGCTCCTGTAGTTTGCACATTGAGCTGATCATGCATTGACTCATTCATGAAACGATTGAATTCATTCTCAAAAGTGATATCATATGTTGGTGAAGACAGGCTAGGAATGGACGACGGAGGGCTTGACAGTATATCAACCATATGAATGCTTGTTACTAAGGGAGTATCAAGCGGGGTTGATGCTGCAGGGATGGTGGATATCTCAACTGCAGGAATGCATGTGGTAGGAATAGGTGACGAGGGAATAGGAGGTGGAGGAGTTCTTGAATTTGGAGGGGTATGAGGAACATTGGAAGTCACAGGCGATGACGTTTTAGGAATTTCCTCAACTTCCTTCTCAGGAGAAGTAGTTCTTTCTTGATCATGCCCGGGTTCCTGTTGATCACCCTCTTGTCTCTCCGATCCTGGTTCACCTTCAAAATCACCTTCAGATCCTTCTTCAAAATCTTCTTCAGACTCTTGCCCGCTTTCAGAAACCTCTTCTGCATCGTAGTCTGCTTCTGCTGAATCTTCATCTTCAGCGGATTGATCACTTGAAGTTCCTTCTTCATCGGAATCTACCTCCTCTGGAATAGACTTTTTACCTTTAGAGCGAGATGGATTGGATTCCGTGATTTCTGTCTCTGGGACGGACTGGGTATCTTTCTTGCCAACGGTAAACTTGATCCTGGGACCTCTTCGTGAAGAAGTGGGAACAGCCGCTGATTTATTTTTGTCGCGGAGTTCTTGCTGTTGGCGAGATTCTGCTTCAGATTATTCTCCTTTCAAGTCTGTTCTGAAACTTTTCATTTCATAACCATGCTTATGTAACCATTCTGCAGTGTTGGCTAGAATTGGCTTCAATCTCTCTCTCATGCTGGTAACTTCTTTCCTAGACCATTGAATTGTAGGCAACGGCCTTTTAGCAATTCCTTGCTCATCATAGACAGCATTCATGATATCACCAGGATCTGCAAAATCCTCTGGTAGGTCAGCAATATCAAGATCTCTGATCTGCTGAACAGTCAACCTGCAATAGTCCATTTTACGAATGGCTTCTTCATCTCTGCAATCAGCCCAGATGTCTTCAAAACGGTACTTGTGATGATGACCTTTTTGTAATCTTTTTCTGATATCTCGGTAATCAAAATCAAACCTATACCTGTAGGTCTTGATTGTCATGATCTGCATTTCAGCATAAACAGACTTAGCCTTTTGTGCAGTTGGATAGTATATCGGCCAATGGTCAATGGGAACTTGAATCCATGCTTGTGGTTGCTTCTTCGTTCCTTTTGCACTGAAATCAACTGTCTGCATGTTTCCATGAGAACCCACTTATCTGAAGGATAACGTGGCAGCATGTAGGGACAACCAGTGTAGCACCCTACTCTTAAGTAAGTAAACGTTGGGAATTGAAGAAATAGGCATCCAACTTTACTTACCACCTTATACGCCTCATCAGATACCCTCCTTTCAAGAGCTGGATCAAAATTGAAAAGCAAAGGCGCGAAGAAAGCATCTGTGACCCGCCTAAAGTGATGAAAGCTTTCCTTCAGTTCTAATTGATAGAAAAATCTGTACACAGGTACCATCATCCGATTCCCTTTTGTAGATAGACCCGGGAATTGGCTCATTACAGCTGCCGCGTACACTAGGTAAGAAGTCATGTAGAATTTCAATGTAGAAGGAGCATTGATCAACTGCTCATGTATTTCATCACTGATTTGTTGACCCCAGTCAATATGCACCTTTTGTCTTCTTATGATCCTGATGTATTCATACATCCAATCATGAAAAGTGGATGATTCTGGCAAGCCTTTCACTCTGCTTAAAAATGTGATCATATCTTTGACGTCATCCTTGAAATCACTTCGCAGGAGTCCTTTTGGCCATCTGGAAACAGATGATCTAGGCTTCTTTAACCATTGAGTATTTATTAGGTTTTTAGCTTTATTGGGATCAGCGTCAAAAATCTCTTGTGCTTTTTGTATAGAAATATCAATATATTTCTCCATATGAGGAACCTTAAAAACAATGTCAAAGAAATCGGGATCGAGTCTCAAAATCTCGTGCCCGGAAGAATCAATCGCACTTCTACTTTCTCTGATGTAGTGAGACGCCACCTGAAGAACAAACTCCATATTATGTGCAGCTGTAGGAAACATAGCTACCAAATGCAAGTTACTGTGTACAATTGCTCTCATTGGGTCAGGAAGAGGCTTCGTCTCTGTTTGCTTCGCAAAGTCAACCAAGTCTTGATGGCCAACCTCTGTATCTTTTATCTCTTCCACCTTGGAGACCACTACGGTCGGCGGATAGACACCTTGATATTTGTACTTCATTTTGCTTTTTGCTTTTGAAGAGGACGGAGGTTTACTGGCAGTCATCAGAAACAACTGGAACTTTGATAACTCAAACTTTGAAAATCTTTGAAATGAGTCTGCAAGGTGTTGAGTCAGAACAAACATTAGTCGGTAGGTAGCATGGGGATGCGTGAAATGAGCAACGATGATGGGAAAGCGTGGAGCATATAACAAGGCACGCAAAACGATGCACAAAAAGAAAGGAACAAGGTTCAGGAGTGAAATGGACAGAAATGAAGTTCATATGGAAAAATATTGCAAAAAGTGTAAGGGCGCTAAAATTCAGCGCCCTTACATTTTTGGAGATTTCAGTTTTTGATGCAGGGGCGCTAAAAAATAGCGCTCCTGCATCTGTCAGAGTTAATTTATTTCAACACATTCAACATGTCAGGGCGCTAAATTTTAGTGCTTCTGCATCTGAGACATGATTTTGTAAAACAGATGTAACAGTGCATGAAAACGGCGCTTGGGGTTTGCAAATTGTTTGTCTGCATGGAGTTGCTATTGAAATTCGTTTCATCACCATTGTAAAAGTGTATAAGAGCCAAAGAAACCCTCTTTCAAAACAAGAGATTTCTCAATGTTCGCACCAAAGAATCATAGAGAAGACGACAAGGAAAGATGTTAGCACAAAAAACGTTGGAGTGAAAAACAAGAGAAATGCGTTGGAACACAAAACGCAAGAGTTCCATTGCATAAGGGCGAATGGAAAAACGCGAGGGCAAGAGGAGAATGCCACGCAAAAACGCCATGAAAAGAAAGCAAGGGAAGAACAGACAAGACAAAAAACGCGAATAGAGAGGAAGAATACGCATGTGGGGATGAAAAACATATGAAGAAAACAAAGCTAAGGATCAAAACGCGTATGTAAATCCTAAAACATATACAAAGGAATGGCGAAAAACGAGAGGAAGTAAAGAAAAAGACTTACCAAGAGAAAACGCAAAGATTGCTGGAGAAGAAACTCGAACTTCTCAAAAACGTGATTGCAGTTTGAAGAGAACTCGCCCAGCAAAAAGGAAAGAAGACAAAAGATCATAAACAATAAAAATGGCGAAATAAAACACTTTTAAGTAAATTGTAACCCAAAAACCTAACTCAAGTCGAGCAATAAATTTAGGCACGAAAAGTGGCACGATTGACGAAAAATGCGAAAAACATGAAGAAACGCGCCAGGGCCAAAAAAAGTTTAAGTCTGAGAAAAAAGTGTAATAGCGCACTTTTTTAGCACTATTACATTTTTTGGAAAGTTCACTTTTATGCAAGGGCGCTAAAAATTAGCGCCCCTGCACTTTTCATACTTAGCCAAATTTTGGCTTCAGAGCAGGAGCGCACTTTTTCAGTGCAACTGCATTTTTCGCAATTCGCTAAGTACGAACAGTGAGACTTCGCAAAGGGGCTCTTTTCGAAGGTCTTCGCAAGGCGAACATAGGGGGATGCTCGAATTGACTATTCGAGACTTTGGAACGCATTTCGAGGTGGCTTGAAAATCACTTCGTTATGCGTACTTGAACTTCACAAATCCTATGAAACAGACAAGTTTCGTAGGGGGGTTATCCGTGGAACGAGCGCTGCTAGATTCCATGATAACAAAACATAAACATAAGCATTCTTCATGGCCTTGTGATTACTCATGTGATTCTTCCTCATCTACTAATTCTAGCAGTCAGAAAAGAAAACAAACATGCTCTAAATGTGGTGGTATAGGACACTACACTAATGTGTTCCCTTACATGAAGCAGTTCTCCAAACATAAAAAGAAGGCAGAAGCACATTATGTTGATTACTCTAATGGAACTTCTTCTAATTACTCTAGTTACTCTAATTATTATGCCACATCATCTGAACAAGAAGCATCCTACATGGTCTAGTTAACTGTTCATTTGAAGTTTGGGTGAAGTGCTTGAAAAGAATTTTTGGTAGGAGTAGATGGTTTCACTTTTCAATTTCAACTTGTTCAGTTTTGGTTTTCTTTTTGTTGAGCATTGATGAAGAGAAAAACAAGTTGTTTGGATTTGTTTTTCACTATATGGACTTCTCACCTCTCACCTAATAGGGAGGAAGATACTGTATTGGCCTTCAATTAGTCGTTGATGATTGTACGAATTGACAAGGGTTGCTAGCACCTGTAGTGTTGAGTAAAATGAGGTTAGTGTTGTTGGGCATCAAGATAGATGTGGCATACACAATTCTAAAGTCACTGAAACATTGAACTTGATATGATTGAGCAAACCATGATTGTGTTTATACTATAGGGTGTGAGTCTTAGGCATGAATATCATGAATGCTGCTCAAATTATGTTGAGGTTCTCATATTATGCTATTATGACTGGATTATCATGGTGTTTATTCCATTGCTATATGTATAGTCACCATAAGCATCTAGTTTATTTATGTGATTATTTTAATGATTTCGACATCTTGTATTTACCTCTATAGATTTGTATATGTTTACATAAAGGGGTGATATTATCATTCTGTCAGTATTCTAGATGATTGATTGATTATCGTATTTCCATGGTTATATACAATGGATATGGTATTGTACCCCATTGGATGATTACGCACTACTTTAGCTATAATGTATGTAGCAGGTACCCTTGATGTGTGCTTTGAGTATGCAGGTATAGGGTTACCTCTCCACCTGATTTTGCAAGTCTCAATTATTTCAACAACGGTGGTTACATCAGAGATGTCACTTTGGGTGAATGTCTTCAGTAACCTCTATTGCACATGATTCAAGTGTGAGATGAGTCCTCAATTTCTTTGTCATTGGTTAGGATTTGAATCGACGGCAATTTACTATTTAGGAATCCACATGTTGTGAAAAGCACATTGCATGATTGCTATTGTGATTGTTTATTTCTCCATTTCATGCAAGTGTATTTCGAAGGTTAAATATTTGCATGCTAAGGATGCCTAGCACTTCGGGAATGGGAAAATTCAGGGAAAGAAAAGGAAAAATGCTATGATAAATGCATTAGGAAATATATTTAAGTTATTGCAATTAATTTAATTACATTTGGAAAATATTTAAATGGCTGGGAAAAGAGGTAAACTGAATTATTAAATTGGTCCTTCATGAATGAGAAAATGATTTATTAGTTTTAAGTTGCAAATGCCTTTTTGTAAAATGGAAAATAAAGAAATTAAAAATAGAAAATAAAAAGGAAAAAGAGCATAAAGGGAAAAAGAAATTGTATTTTTATTTCTTTCTTGCATTTGGAGGAAAAACTCCATCAAACCCTCTCTCTTGGAAAAATGGAAAGACATGGAAGAAAAGCCTGCTTGATGGATGGATTTGGATAGGATTGCAAGGGAAAAGATTGCATTTGCATTTGGGATTGGATTGAAAGTGTGTCTCTCTCCAAACTCTTTGAGTGATTCGTTTTGGCAAGGTTTGCTCTCCAATTTTAAGGTAAATTTCAATTCCCTCTCTTGCATTTTGAATTGTCCACATTTATGTTCACAATGCTCACCCTTGTGGAAGCATTGGGCCTCAATTTATAGATTGATTTCCTTGCATTATTTGGAAATAGATTATTGTTGGGAATTTTGGACAATGTCCATTTTTAAGCCATGGTTATGGTAAAATTTCTAAAAAATTTGGAAATGAGAATTTTATTGAAAAAGTGTGTTGCTGTTCACATTTGGACCAAAAGGGTATGTCTTGTTTTCAAAAAACAAAATAATGGTTAAAAAGTTAGAATTCCAAGCTTTCAACTATGGTGAATTTGGGATAATTTATGGTTTTCTTGCAAAAATAAAATTGAATTTTTCAAATTGGGAATAATTCTAATTGATTTGAAATTGGAAAAAACCAGTCTCCTCATTAATTTTTTGATAGGAATCTTTGAAGACTATTCAAAATTTTATTCCACATTTTTGTGCACTAAAATTTGTGCACACCCAAATAGCGTTTTGGCTTGATGCACCTAGGATTTGAGTGTATGAAGGGTAGAAAGGAATTAGTGGATGTCACATGGGTATTTTTTAAGTCTTGTGAGGAGTATTGGTAATCGAGTTTGCAAAGCCATACCTATGTGCTATTGCAACAAGACTCCTCACCTACCTCTGAGCTCCTTGTCCTTGTTCTCATTGTATTTGGTATCCAACGAGGGACCCGTCTCTAGCCACGTGTATGTGCTTGGATGAGACTTTGATTGTACATGTTTGTACCCTTGTTATATGTTAAGTGTTGGCATGTAGATGTTATTGTGATGTGGATAACTCTTATGCTTATTGTGGTGTTTATGCCTTGATTAATGTTATTGCCATTTGGACTTGTCCTTTTTGTTGTTATGGATGTTATGGTGAGTTTTTATTTGGTTGGCGTCTGTAAGCCCTCCTCTCTTGTTTTGTGTGAGTGTGTGCTTGTGCCCAAGTGGAGATCTCCTAGCACGAGGGGGTGGACCTACGGGTGCCACATGGTTGGGTGACATGGAAACCGCCACTCGAGAATTACAAGTTCTTGAAGGAGCTTGGAAGGATGTGCAAGTAGGAGTCTTTTACCCCTTGCCTTCAATTTTCTAATTATTGCATTATGTTGTAAACGTATAATTTAGGAGGTTTGAGTCATTTGATGTTATTGTATTATTATATTGAAACCTCCTTAGTGGATGGAATGTAAGTCGCCCACATATGGGATGAAGTGAGATTATTGCTTCTACCATGCTTCAATATTCGTGTCGAGCACACTTGTCATTTTACGTGCTTTTCATCATTATTAATATGTTGGCTCAAATAAACTTAAAGCATATTTGGAATTGGGTTTAAAATTAATGTAATGAGATAGGGAACATTCAATTTTGGTAACTTGGAATGTATGTCATTCCATCTTTTCTTGTCTTGCAATTTGCGTGTGAGAATCGCCTAGGTGAGGAGTCACTTTGGGTTCTCCTTGTGGTTGGTGTTGGGAACATTCCTCTTCATGCCCTATGTCCTTGGACTCATTTTGGAGTCCCTGGTAGACTTTCCAATCGTTGGGAATTGTCTCCATTTGTTGTGTGTTGGGAACAAGCGTGATTTTCTTCCTTGGTCTCCCATTCTTTTTTGGAGTCTATGTGTGTTGTACTCTTATTTTTGTAAGTCTTGGGTGTTGTCCCTAGGTACAAGACCTAGAAACAATCATTCATTCAATCATTGGCTAGGACTACAATGCAAGAGCAAAACTATAGCGCAGTTTCTAGACTCCAACAAATTTCTAGTCCAAGAGTCCACTAAATTTCTAGGACACCTACGGATTCGCACTAGTGTCTTGTTGTGACCTTTTCACACATCGCCCCATTCAAGATGGGGACCCCTAATTTTTCTCCATTCGGGTCTTTTGGCTTTGCCTTTTTGGTTTGTCTCTCTCGGTCTGTTCCTTCCTTTTGCTAGTGTACTTAGCATTTGACCTGGATTTGAATTATGACTAAGTCTGAAGGGTTTTTCAATGAATTAGGGTTTATAATTTTCAGACTACTTTGAGGTCAAGTCGATTGGATAATCAACTTCTGAACTTAGCACTGTTGTTAAAATACTTCTGGCAAGATCTCTCTGAATTTTCACTGAATTCTATCAACGTTCTATTTTTAGTAAGTGTCAATCTAGGGTTTGTTTTCTCGAGATTCTCACGTTCTGACAATGACACCACATTTTGAGCACTTTGAACTCATCACTGACCAAATTTGAACACAAACGGACGACTTGCTATTTTTAGCAGTTCTCCCTTCGAAGGCAATTTCCAGGGTTTACATGTTGAATTTTCAGATGCATGTCTGGATATTCTTTGTGGGTTTTTCGAGACCTTCGCAGTGATATGACATGCAAAACAGGATAACAACTTTCAGCATTCAACCTTCAAAGGCATATATTAGGGTTTGCATGTAGATTTTCTCAGCGCATGTCGACATATTCCTTCTGTGTTTTCCAAGAGCTTTGCAACGATGTAACATGCAAGCAGAACTGGTCACTTTTCAGAAACTTGCTATTTTTAGCCAGTGCTTGCATGTTGATAATTTTTCTAGGTTTTTCTGGGTTTTTCAAGATCTCCCGAGCTGTGTAACATGCAAAATCATCTGATGACCGGTTGGTCACTTTCTCAGCTACTTTCTATTTTTAGCAGGTACCACTCTGGTAGTTGCCCGACACTTCAGAACCACAAACTGATCAACATGCAACGAAAACGAGGTCAAACAGAGCTCATTTGAGGAACACACAAGAAAATTAGGGTTTCGAGCTTCAGGGCTAAAAATGAGGAATCAGACGTCAAAATACCCAAAACTGAAGTATCCACCATGATCAGTATCCTTCAAGGAATTTGCTGGCAAAATTTGAAGACAATCGGAGCACTTACTATTTTTAGTAAGGCATTCCTGACACGAGCTATAAATAGAAAGTCAATCTCAGGCGCCAGCGCAAACAGGTAAGTTTACCAACGAGGATCACCGCATTCAAATTTCAACTCGAACGGAGCTAAGGAAGTCTCAAAATCAAGCAGTTGCTATAAATAGTAAGTCACTCCAAGGCAGCTATAAATAGCAAGACAACGTCAAGTTTCAGTATGAACAGGTCGAATGAGCAATGAGGACCCCTTGGCGCGAATTTCAAGACAAACGGAGTTCCAGAGAATGAAAAATCAGGCACTTGCTATTTTTAGCAGGCATAGGCAAAGAAATTAGGGTTTCCTAAAATCAAGGGCGGAACAGGACAGTCAAGCAGAAGCAGCATCCAACCACGATCTCCACACTTCAGGCATTCAACACATGAAATTTGAAGACATTCTAAGCAATTGCTATTTTTAGCAAGTTGCTGAAAATAGCAGGTACAGACAAGCATCAGGCACCAGCGGCATAATCACGTCTCAAGGTTCGAAACAGGGCGAAAATCAAGCTTTCTGGAGTCATAAGTCAGTTCAAAGCACGAAATTCAAGGAACTTTCTAAAAATGGAAAGTCAGGGCAAATTAGGGTTAGCAGGAGGAAATCAACCTAAATCTGGCAAAAGGCATGAAACCTACCAGGTTTGATAAAATTTGGAGTCCGGCATCGAAATTCACCTTGATAAGCTGAAGATAGATGAAAATGCTACTAAGTCTGGAAATTGAAAGCTTCAAGGGTCAAATGCGCCCCTCTTTGAAGACAAGATGAACTTAAAATTCTCTAAGGCAATCAAATTTGAAGCACCATCTATCAAATGCGCCCCTGAAGAGAAGACTTCAAAATTCTACCAAGGCACAAATTAAAAGTTCCCCATGCTATTTGCGCCCCTCAGCTTGAAGTTGACAAAAGTTGAAAGCATGACCATTGATTTGCGCCCTTGAGGTTAGTGGCTTGAAATTTGACTAAGGCGTGGGGATTAAAATTGGAAGAAGGACCTATCATTTGCGCCCCACTTCAAATTGAAAGCACAAAGGGTTATTTGCGCCTAGACTGGGAAGGAATTAGAAAATACTCTAAGGCGTGGAATTGAAAGCTTGACACATGAAATGCGCCCCTCTTTGCAAACTCGCCCAAGTCACAGAATGAAAGCTAGACCTGTCATTTGCGCCCTAAACTCAAAGCTCTCCCATTGATTTGCGCCTTTAAGCTTAAGGCACTCAAAATGAAAGTAAAGGTCGTCAAATGCGCCTTGTCTTGGGGAAGAAGTTGGAAATTCTCTAAGTGTGAAAAAGTTAACGTTGAGAGGTCCCAAATGCGCCTTACTTCAAGAGAAAGGAGTGAAATATTCTAAGTCACGAAATTAAAAGTTGCCCATGTGATTTGCGCCTGAGGTGTAAACTTGAAGGAAGACATGTCAATTGTGCCTAGCCTGGAGAGGGTGAAATTAAAAGTTTCTAAGGCGTGGAGAATTAAAAGTAGAAGTACTCATTTGCGCCCTTAAACTTGGAGTATCAAAATTAAGAGCTCAATGCCCTATTTGCGCCCCCAAATGGAAGTTCACCCATGAATTTGCGCCTTGAGTTGAAGGAGCTGGAAAATACACTAAAACGTCAAAATTAAAAGCTTCCCTTGTGAAATGCGCCCATCACAAGTTGAGAGTTTGAAAATTTTCTAAGTCAAAAAAATTAAAAGCTCCATGATTGATTTGCGCCCTTGAGGAGAAAGTTGAGTGTTTTAAAATTTTAAACTGGAAGGAGACCCCTCCATATGCGCCCAAGCTAAGAGATGATGGCATGAAAGTTTCTAAGGCGTAGGAATTAAAACCACACACATCCAAATGCGCCCTCAAGTGAAAATCCACCCTCTTGTTTGCGCTCAAGGTCATGAGGGTAAGTTAATAAATTTGATTAAGGCCAAAGCGAAATTAAAAGCAATCACCCTTGTTTGCGCCTTGAAGAGAAGATGGAGGAGCTAAAAAAATTCTAAGTGTGGAAACTTGAAGGAGACTACCTTTTATGCACCTAGGGTGAAATTTCATCAAGTGTTCAAAATGGAACTTCACACATTGATTTGCGCCCAACATGGAGAGCACTCCAAAAACGCATAGGGCGTAGAAAGTGAAAATACAAAGGCCTAAATGCGCCCTTGGAAAGGATGACTTCAAAATTTGACTAAGGCAAGAATTTAAAGCTCAATGGCTTATATGCGCCCAGAGTAAAGAAATTTGCTAAGTGAAAACTTGATATATGATATGCACCTTGCTTTGAGAAGTTAACTTGATAAATTTCTAAGTGGCTAGAAAGGGGTGTTAATAAATATTAATGTTTAAAAAATTAAATATCTCCCCCTTTTTATGTTATACATAAAATCACTGGTGATTCTCTATGAAATTCAAAGGCATTTAAATTTTTTCAAAAAGGGCGAGATTGAAGATGAAAATCAAGCTACGGCGTTGGAAGTGATAGAATTTCTCTAGGCAATTAACTTGAAAATTTGCCTAAGATAGAGAAATTAAAATTAAAATTTAATTATTTTCCTAAATTAAATTCCCCTTTAAATTTAGACAAATGAAATTTTAAAAATTCGGACGAGTTTAATTGTGGGGAATTTATTTTGGATTTGTTATGGATGGAAAATAAATTATGCCTAGCCATTTTTTTCAAAAGTGTGCTGACGAATAAATTAAATGGCATTTAAATTAAATTTTTATATTTTAAATATGCCATTTTAAAAAAGCGGTGAAATTGTTTTAAATCAAAGTAAAATGATTTTTCTCGAAATTACTTCGGTTAGCTAGAAGTAACTAGTAGTCGGGAGGGAAAATTCAAATTTAAAATGACGAAAGAATCTCCCGGAATAGCAAATTGCTATGACGACTGTAAGACGGCTGGAATATTCTCTGTTAAATTTGGAAAACTGCTAAGTCATGATGAAGAGAATTAATGGCATTTGCTAAAATAAGCACCAGCTTTCAATTATAAAAACCTCGAGGATTTTCATTTCTATTCACAAAATTCGAAGCTGAGATTTGTGCTGAAGAGTTGAGAGTAATTGTTGAGCTGTGAGTAAATTCAAAGTTGAGAGTTGTTGAAAGTGTGAGGAAGTGTTGAGTTCGATTTTTCAAGAAGCTTGAATTTCTCAAGATTTGAAAGTTGCTGAGATTTTTAAAAAAAAATTCTGAAGTTGCGAAGTTGCTGAGATTCGAAGTAAAATCTGAAGTATAAGCTGCCGAGGTTGAGAATTTTATTTCTCCAAGTTGCTGAAGGTAAGTATTTGGAGTTGCTGAGATTTAATATTTTCAAAGTTGCTGAAAATTGAAGTGTTTTTCGTTGTTGAAAGTTGAAAGGCTGAAATCGTTTGATTATTTCTCTGAATGCTGGAAGTCGAAATTGCTTGAGTTTGAAAGTTGCTGAGATTTAAATTTTCTGAAGTTGCTAAATGTTTAGAATCAAATCAAAAGTAGAGACTGCTGAAACTTTCGAAGTTGCTGATTTATAACTTTCGAAGTGCTGATTTGAAATTGTTGAAACTTGCTGATTTGAAACTTTCGAAGTTGCTGATTTATAACTTTCGAAGTGCTGATTTGAAATTGTTGAAACTTACTGATTTAAAATCTTCGAAGTTACTGATTTATAACTTTCGAAGTTGCTGTTTTAAAATTGTTGAAAGTTGCCGAAACTTGAAGCATTTTCCAGAGTTGGGATTGCTGGAGCTAATTTCTTCCGAAGAGCTGAAAATTCTTTTGGCTACAAAATTGTTGAAGTTCGGAATTTTATATTTCGAAGTTTAAAGTTATTGAGGTTTGAAGTCGAAGTTTACTGCTGAAGCTAATTAATTTATATTTATTGCAGCCAACTCCATTCGCCAGCCATCTCTCGTAGTCTTTATTTTAAAAGTTTGAAGTGTAATGTTTGCTTTTCGTTTTGCAAATGGCTGAAGGACGAAAAGCTAATGTTGCTGGAACAAGCAAAGCTGGAGCTAAGGCTGGAAATAATGAAGCTATCAAGGAAAACGCCTCCAGGCAGACAATCATCAAGAGCTTGAAGAAATCTTTCATTCCGGAGTCTAAGATCGTGTCAAAGTTCGGGAATGTGACTGATACCAACCTTGGGTCCTACAACCTCGAGGCCTTCATGCGAAGGATATATGGGCAAGGTGGCAATCCTCCGACGGAAGTGTCACGGAACATTCTGATGAGCGGATTATATGCGGCAGCCGGGTTCCAACCAGCAGTTCGATGTCCAGAGTTGATTATGGAGTGCGCAAACTTCTACAATTCAAATCACCAGACGATTGTTTCTCCGGATGGCGTGTTGTTGGCCAACCTTGAACCTGATACAATTGGCGAGGCATTCGGGATTTTGCCCACGGATAAGATGTTATACAAGTCCAAGGCAAAAGCTGATAAGATGTATGCCACATCTTTCGAGAAATGCATGAAGAGAATCAACACCACCTGGATGAGGAAGCCAAAGCCTCTTGCCGCTAGGTTGCCAAAGCAAATAATTTCAGAGGAGCTGAAGCAGGAATACTGTGATATTATCATGTTGCTTAGTCGAGTTAATGGCAGCCCACAGTCATATGTGTTCGAACCATGGATGTTCTTTTACATCAGCATGGTGCTCGAAGGGAAGGTGGAAGTAAATTGGGCTCAGATGATCAGCGACAACATTGATGAGCAGTTTCAGAATATAAGGAGAACAAAAACGTTCTACATGAGTTCGTATGTTATCTACATGCTTGCTCGGATGACTAAGTACAGAGGGTTGGCATACCAAGAGCCGATTAGGTGCGGTTTTAACCAGTTCAAGATTCATGAATCTTGTAGGTAGTTACATCTCACACGCACCATTGACTTCAAGAGGGTGAATGACGCCTTCACCATGTACATCACTAGGACCCTTCAGCGGAGACTGCAACAGAGGATATCTAAAGAGGCGCAAATGTTGATAGAGGAGTATGGGTTTTGGTTCGTCCAATTCCCAAAGTTTACTTATTTGAGGCTGTCGGGGTACAGTTCATACGTCTACCGACTATCGAGGTACCCCACGAACACAATGATACTACTTGAATTGTCTAGGCAACTTGTGGCCTACAACAAAATTATAAGAAGGAAGAAGAAGGGAGGTTTACATTTCCCCATTGTTTTAGGAAACTCGCTCGAGGAGTGCCCTTCCTTGCAGGCAGCCAAGGAGGCAAAAGATGAGTTGCGGTTCTATCAGTTAACTCTCCATACCAGTCGGCAGGATTTTGATCCTTGAGGAAAGATTGGAACAGTGCAGGGTGAGGAGTACAGGCACAAGACTCACTTGGAAGATTTTTGGGAAAATGTTGGAGACGAAGCTAAAATTAGAAAAAGAATGTTCTCCAAGTTGCCTCTCAAATTAATCAGAGAATGTGAAGTGGTCCCAGTGCCGGATCAAGTTGAAGAAGATGCCAGGCTTATTCATCCAGATTATGAATCGATAAAGAACACTCTGATCCCACCACCAGATTGGGCTGAGCCGGAGATTACGGACTTAAGACACTTTGTCTATTCCCGTCTTGACTTTTACAAGGACTTGGGTAGAGGAGCACGTTCGCAGATTGAAAAGAAGATCAATTGCCCTCTCATACAACCTCATGGGTGATAGAAGGCCACCAGTGTTGGCAAAGAGGAAGAAACAAACTGCCTAGGCTGTGTAGCCACCACAGCCAGAAGAACCTATTCAGCCGGAACCTCAGGGATTGGAGGATACATCATCTACTCAGTTGGTGGCCCATTCCTCCAGCGTGCGCGAAGTGTCACTGTTTGCAGATCAGAGGGTTCGAGTGAGTGAAGTACCAGAGGTTGGAGAAGTTAACCAGCCAATGCCAATAGAGCTGGATAGTCAGGGTGCTAATGTTCCTGAAGATGCCAATCAGCCAGATGAAAGGGAAGAGACAGAAATAGATACCCACTTTGATTATGCGCTTGAGTCAGCTTTCGAAGAGGAAGACGTCATAGAGTCAAGGGTTGGAGTTCATGAGGAGAATAACCAACATATGGAGATAGAGGAACCTCAACAAAATATTGCTCGGGAGGAGGTTCGTGAAGTGGAGGCAACTGAAGAGCAGCCCCTTATTATTTATGACACTCAGCGTAATTGGCTCTCACATGCAATAAGGAAGGATCAAGACGATGATGCTAACCTGGCAATTGAAATGGAGGAGCTTCTAAATAGAACAAGTAAGTCACCAAAAAGGAAGAGGGCAAGGAAGTATTCGAAAATGGAGACTAATGAGGCCGGTTCGCCCACCCTCCATATTGCCGTTCCAAGGGAAGATCATGACTTAAGTGACGCAATGCCAGAGAATTACACCGTCACCACAATTGAATTGGGATGTCCTTCTGGAGTGCAAGTGGTTGAGGAAGCTGAAAGTTCATTCCAAGCGTTGAAGGACAAGCTGGTGAAAAAGGAGGGAAAGTATAAAAGATTGAAGAAGGAGCACAAGGCATTGGTCGGATATGTGCAACATCTAGCACATCCAGTTGCTCAAGGGAACCCAGCGGTAGAGCTTCCACCGGAGCTGCCACGAGAACCAATCAGTGGGCTTGAAGAAGTGAAGAGAGCTGTCCGAGAGGGAGATAAATGGATAGGCAGTGTTCGCAATGAGGCGGAGAAATTCATGGCCGACTTTGTCTCCTCTTTTTGGAGTGCGTCTGGTATCCTTTCGCGCTTAGATGGTGTCGAGCAAGCTTGGGGTGACACCCATATTTTCCAGGACAAGACTATTCCTCGCCTTCTTGTTCTAATGCGTGTGCCCACACAAACTTTGGTAAATGAAGGAGTGATCCAGGCTGGGGACAGGTATGATTTTCTTGGGTGGCATTCGGCTGCATTCACTGGGAAGGGCTTCTTTGACATGGCAGCTACAGAGTCTTCTAAAATCAAGAAGGCAATGAGGAATATTCACGAAGGCATCCTCAACACATTGGATGCATTGTTCGCCAGGAGGCTGACTCATGAGGAGGTAGAGGTGGAAGGATTGAAGGCAAGATTGCAGCCTTTCTTCTCTGAGATGAGGACGTTTTCCCAGCTTGACTTTGAAAACATCTCTACGTTTTCAACAATTATTCAAAGCACACAGGAGTCTATCGAGACTTGGAGAAAGTCTTGTGATCGGTGGGAGCAAATGGTGGGTATCCTTGAATATCAACTCAATCTTACTCCGTCGATTTCTGAGGAGGAAGTTGATTCAGTGCTGGCCCGATTCATAGCTTACACGGTCAGAGAAAAGAGCAATGGGAACGCGGTTATGGATGAGAATCTTCTAGAAGGATAGTGGGCATTAATTGCCCATAGTGGTCAAGGAGGAATCTGCTATTTTTGGGTTCATTTATGACGCCACTCCTTCACCTTCTGGTAGTTTTTAGGGTTAATCTTGTCTAGGGCTGAGGTGGCTCGATCTGAGCCCTCCATTGTAATTTGATCTAGACCATCCATTGAGGTTGGCCAGCTATATAAAGGGGAGTCCCCTCATTTGTACACTAGTAGTTAGCAATTAGTTGATATCAGAGCAGAATAGAGAGTAGACATTTTTGGAGTTAGAATAGTTTTCATTGCATTGTTTGAAGGATAAGGGGAATTCTCCCTTTGAGAATTTTGTAAGAGATTGTCATGAAGGCTAATCATAATAAAAGCATTTCATTGATGGTGAACTTAACTTTTGTTGTGAGTAATTTGTGAGGTTTCTTCTTCCTTTGACTTCAAGTAGGATTTAATTTTCATGCAAATAGTTAGTTATGGGTGTTTATGTTTGATGTAAATGAGCTTCTTGAATCCATACCACTAACAATCTTACTGATGGTAAGTTTGTCTTGCGTGGTCAACTGGAAAACTTTTATACTTAACTTCGGTCAAGATTCATGTGTAGCTATGCATCGTTGTGATGGTACTTGCATCATTGAATCGTGATTTGAACATCCTTTTTCTCCTTTGAAGATTGCACTAACCTTGTCGAAGCTGTCCAATAGGAGGCTAGACAACGTTTGGTCGAAGTTCATTGAAATTGAGCCTAACACCCCTTGCATTTAGGTTAGAATTTAGATTTTCTAAATCTCTGCAGCCATTCAATTCCACATACTTTTGGTTAGCTTTAGGAAACTCGCATTTCAAGGCTAAATCATTCACAAAAAAATCCCCTTCAAAGCATATATCTGTTGTTTACGGCAAGTATTCTGAACAATCGTGTAAGTCCCCTCGTAAGAACACAGCAATTCACATCAAACCAACTGAGGGTGTTCCAAGTATTTCGGAACCTTGGAGTTGAACGTGCGATCTATCTCGCAATCTTAGCGCATGGAATACTTTGATCAAGAGAGAATGGAGTAGCCCCCAGACAACTTCGTTCTGCTGATTGGTGCGGTCACGAAAATCACATCAACATGTCCCTCTAGCACGCTAGTGTCCTAACATATTGTAGTCCTCTAGCATGCTATAGTCCTCAATTTCGTCAGATAGTGGGCACTTCCAATCATTTCTCAAGGAAACTTTGTATATGGAAGTTGTTCCCCTAGGCCTTGTAAGTCTTCCCATGTCAACACTTGGTTGATAGGTGTCCCTAATTGGAAATTATTCCATCTTTTGCATTGGCAAGTGTCTTTGCTCAAAAGCAATCCATTATCGTTCCTATTGATGGCAGGCATGTACCTCCTAGTTTTGCAACCTCTTGTGATGATTGTCCCTTGTGTTTGGGGCTTGTTTGGAGCATCATGGAGTAGATTGGAGGTAGTTGTCGCCCTCATCCTATTCCTTGTTCAAGAAATCAGTGGTCATCCAACTAGTTGAGGTACAACACCTCCTAGTTATCTTGCACTTTGTGTAGGTCTTCCCTTGGCTTTGTGGTCGTCATCAAGTGTATTAAGGTGTGATTTTGAGGTGGATAGTTCCCTCATCTTGCCCTTTTGTTTGCGAGAGAACACAATTGTGTGTTAGTACTCGATCATCATTATGGTGTCATTCCACTTTCTTATAGGTTCATTGTGGTTTCATCATATGGTGATTAGTCTTCTACTTGTGCCACCTTGCTTGGAGCAATGGTGATGTTGTCTTATGTGTGTGTGACAACACTTGTGTGCAGGTTGGTGTGCTTTGCAACATGTCATTGTTGTATCATGAACACTGAAGTCATACTTGGTTGTTTTGTCAAAAAAGAAAATGTTCACTAGGTTAATGTCCTAGGCATGTGACTTGGGCATTACATAGTGGGCTTTTGTGTGAAGTGAAATTAGTTGATCGAAACTAGGATGTACAATGTGTCAATTTGCAGGTGCAGCAAAGACTATTGGATGACTTCACACTCATATGCTATAACTAATCTTCTAGACCCCCTCTGTTAGCATTAATTGATGGATATTTTGTGTTGGTTGGATGGTTGAACAAGAAGTTTTTGTATGGTACTTTTATCATAAGACTTTATAAAGGTTATTCAAATCGAAGTACACATTTATTTCCCGCATAATATAGTCTGAGAGTTTGTTTTAATATTATTTGCACTATAGTTTCAATCTATTCGGATTCTCAACACTATTACATAAAAGAGATATTGTAAGCTACTGTTATTTACACATTTCACAAACTGAACTTCTATAGATCTTGAGGGGGAATCAGAATGTCTCACCTTACAACAAAAAAGGTCAACAATAGGGATGTTGGGATTGAAAAAAAAATCAATGAGACTAATATAAATACATGGAATAAGATTGCTTAAAAAAAGATAGATACAGCATAATAGAAACAAGTATATCTGTGATTAAGTCTAAGAGTGCTAATAAAGGATTATTTAGGTGGCTTAATATGCATTGCATTTCTTCAAATAAAAAACAGCATATTATTGCAGGAATTCAGAAAGTTGCAGACAACTTTTTTATTCATCATCTCCATCAGCAAACTGCAGCAATCTATCCATGCTGTCCCAGTAGCAGCTTTAACCATCTTAAAGTTTCAAAAGTTCTTCCCATTGAACTTCTTCAATACACAGTTGGGTATCCCTAAACCCTTTTAGTTGAAGCAATGGAACCTAGAATTTTAGTTATAGAGGCAGTACATCAGTATGTCTATGCATGCAATCATCTGTATATTTGAACATTATGTACTTTATGCTGTAGCAATAGGAAGGCATTCAAGGTTAAGTTTTTCAGCTTTTAGACGCAACCTTGTTTATATCTTTTTCTTCTAACATGATGATGTAGTTTTTATTGTGTGGGGCTAAGGTTTCTAGCTATCACTATTGTTGAGGCTGTTGACTGTAGCCTAGTGTTATTCAAGTGTATTTGCTTCAAACATGATGGCACAGGTTTTAATGTGTGAGGCTAAGGTGTCAGATATTGCTATTGTCATGGCTGATAACTACAGCCAAGTCTAAAATTCATATGTATGGCCCTGCCAAATGTTATCTTCATGATATGCAAAATCGTCTTTACTCGCATATAAATTAAATTTAATAGCAATATTCCTTCTAGATCATGTTAAACTAAGATGTAAATCCCTGTCAGTACTGAGCCTTTTTTTCATAAATGAGAATTGTATTACTAAGCCCAAGATTTAGAGAAGCCTGAGTTTTTAATGGTAAATGCCAAGGAGCAGAGGCCTGTCATAATACAAAAGCTTTCCAAAGTGCTAATGACAGATCATCAGCTGATGAATACATGTAGGAAAAGCTAAAATTGGTTGAAGAAAGCCTATACACATTGGACAACAATCATATTCTACATAGAAAATGGCAATCACGAGACTATTGAACTAAAACTCATAAAATCCAAATCTATGGCACTCCTATACAAGGCGTTTCTTGTCTACAGATGAAGTAGGAAATTCAGTTCATCTCACTAAGTGATCATTTGCCTTTTCTGAGATATTCGTCTATATCTTAGACAATTATCGATCACCTTAAGAGTTGCTAGAAGTGGACCTCCTCTTTCATTATAAGGGCCAAACTTCAAGTTATTCATAAAGGATACAGCCAGCTTGAAAAGAGATTAGTTAAACTTTGTTATTTGAAAGAAGTGATTGTGGATCAACTAATGATCTTGGTGTCATTGAACTAGAAAGAGAAATTATCAACATTCCTTATCACATACAAATTACAACCAAGTGATTTCTAGGATATGAAGATAAAATAGAACAACTTCCAATGTCAAATAGTCCATGTAAAGATGCTCCAGCATGAAACCATGACCAAAAGAATGTTTCATTAAACTACTACATGCCAATACCTACTTGGGTCTTTCTTATGCCTTCTTGAGCTTCAGATGCTAACTTTGATTCCATCATCTCTAACTCGCTCACAGATTTTAAGCAATCGTTGAAAAATGTTAATGCAAGCTCATATTGCCCAAGTGCAAGATAGCAACTGCAAAAAGCACAATTTTCACCAAGCCCACATTTGGCATGTTAAAAATACATTTATTACAAATAAATCATTATGCATCAAAAAGTGAATGGTATGAAGTACAAGCAAGTAAATTAGAAAAGTGAAGTAGAATTGTAATACTAGATTGAATTATTCTCATTTAATTTTTAGTTTTAAATTTATTTTAGCATATAGGAGAAAAATATACTAGGTTCTACCAGAATACAAAATAGCTCTCTTTGATAGTCAGAAGGCAGTGTTTCTCCAAGTTTCAGGGACAGGGGGGGTGGGTTTCAGGGATGGAGAATTTTTTTCTTGATTTTAAATTACAGATAATTTTATGATACCTTAAAAATAACATAAGACAAACTAAAAGAAGTTGAAATTTTGAAAACATGAACATTTAAATAGATCTGCTAAAAAATAAACATGAGCCCATACAATGTCAGTCTGAAATGGATTCAATTCTAATGTCTGAGAATTTAACTCACTTGGTGTAATCTTGTTTACTTTCATAGACAAATTGAAGACATGGCTAAATTAATGGTTGTGTAATCTACAATTTAGTCCTTGCTTCTAACCAGTGACGCCCTCTTGTCTACATTCTTGTTTTTGTATAGCAAAACAGAAGCCAAAGAGTTGATGTTTATCATTTTATTTGTGAATGCATTTTGGTTCAATTGAAGTTTGTCAGAGGAACGGATCTTCCTAGTTGCCATGCAAATGCATTGGAACCACATGTGAATCACGACAAATTCCAGTAGTTGAGCACTCACTGTTTAGCTTTGGCTAGCCTAAGAAGGCTTGATCATATTCACGACAACCTCGTGGGAAGCCTTCCATATTTTTTTACTGTTTAGAATGTGAAAGTGTGGGGGGATGCTTTGAAGTCCCTGGGACACCAGATGTCCCAATTTAATTAAAAAAGTGAGCAGGAGCAATGTCCTGTCCCATCTCTCCTGCCCTCCTCTAGAATGTCTACGCCACAGGGATGAACTCCTGAAGAACACTTTTAAAAAGCATATAGAAAGATACTAAGATTATATATGGAAGACTATTGGCTGGGATCGTAGCCACTGAGAAAGAGCTTTGAAAGTTTTTGAATATAGTTCTGACGCATTGCTTATGTTGTTGTGGCAACACACCCATTCCAAGTTGCTATCAATTATCTTTAGCAGACTAATGAGGACAGATCTCTTGTCTCTCATTTACCCATGGTGTCTAGCAATAATTGTCTTAAGAAGATAGAAGAAGCAAAGATAATTATACACCTGTTTCTTGGGATCTAGGATCTTTGGTCAATATCTCACTTGATCACTCTCAAGGTTCAAATGTCTGCATTCCTACAAGCTGACTTGATTACAAGACAGCAGGTGCATCACACTCTTCTCTTCTTTCTCATTGTCTGCAAGTATCTCTCAAGCTGCAGAGAATGCACCTATATTGCCTCTGCCATGAATTTTCAACATACACTACTCATCTATTCTTGGCATCATTGCCATTCTTAGGGACTGCCATCTTTGATTGTTATGGAACTTGCCTTAATTAGAAATGTCATGTAATTCCATCTTTGCTTCTTATGTGCCCAAGTTAAGTTTAAGGAGGCATGATACTGTTACATGATAAATTTGCTTTTGGAGTACCTTCATGACTTCATCTACTAACTCTAAGCTCAAGCATGCACTCCTCTACTAGAACCATCATTTTCATTCTCAAGAGACTATAACCTTTAGTCATTATGAAAGTTGTCATTAGGTGGGGATGTTATGTAATGTCATTTTTCCTTCTTTAGCCCTCAAGTCAATTTTAAAGAGGTGTATTAGTGTTAAGTGGTAACCTTAACTTGGCGCCTTATTAATTACCAACTTGATGCACCATAGTAGTGACGAGTTAGAATCTTATAATTTGGGCATAACCTGAACTCGGCCATTAATAAGCAACTAGTTCCCATTTATGATATCTGTCGTATGAGATTTTTTACAATCATTAGCATTAGATATGTGATTATTTTATTACACAGCTTCTGTGTTAAGTAAATTGAATGGTAGGGAAGAATGCCAATCATTTCTATCTTTCATATTGTCTTTTCTGTTTTTTTTGCTTCTATGTGGAGTCATATGTTGATCCTATTATGAAATTATAATAAATATTGAGCACACAATGAAATGGATTTGAGTTGCACAAATGAACCAAGTACAAAATAAGTGTATAATTGTTCCTTTTTTCTGTTTTGCTGTGTCTGAAAAATATATTGATGAATAATGGATGTTGACACAGATCACCATACCAATAGATGCATGCATGCATGGATATTAGACAGTGGTATCAATTTAGTTCCTGTTACATGCAAATCTTACACTAGCACTATGTTGGCGTAACAACTAACACCTCTGGAGTAAGAGTTGCTACGAACAGCCTATGTACACTACGCAATGAGTGTTCTTCAAATTAGGAGGGGAAGCTCCCTCGTTGTGCTTTACAAAAATACCTGCAAAGGGAAATATACTAAACTAATTCCTGTCCTTTTGTTTCAGCTGTAGAGGTACAAGGCTTTCTTGAAAACTATATACATTGCAGCTGAGAATTTTCTCTGGTTTCGCAGATTCACTAACTACAACTAAACTTAATAACTTAAATTCTATCCAGTTTTCCTCAAGAAAATCAGAGCATGAGGAAACGGAGCAAGGTTATGACTATCAGACGATAAACGCATTCAGATTCTCTACTTGAAGGCAAGGTGGCGCAACTATTATCTCAATCTGAACAAGTTTATAAGGCACAAAACAGATTTTAAGAATTTACCATAACAATCTCGTGAAACCCTGTGTGGCATAACACTTAATCATAATAGCAAAGACTCGCAAAACAGATTTATCGTCACAATCTTATGAAACCCTGTGTGGCATAACACTTGATCGTAATGATAAAAGATTCACAAAACAGATTTATCTAAACTATGGGAAGATTTACCATGACAACTCTATGAAACCCTGTGTGGCATAACACTCGGTTAGCATAGTAAAGACTTCACAAAACGGTTTTATGATCACAATCTTACGAAACCCTATGTGGCATAACGTTTGATCATAACGATAAAAGATGCACAAGACAGATTTATCTAAACTATGGAAACAATCCACTATCACGATCCCATGAAACCCTGTGTGGCATAACATTCAACTGTAATAGCAAAGACGCGTGAACAAATACCAAAAGAGCAATATTGAGGGCAAGGTAGGCGCAGCATATATTTCTCTCTCAAGCAAAAGTTATTTACAAATGAGCAAAAGCTCTTATTTATATACATCAAGGTGTAGGCAACCCTAAAATCACCTTGAGTTTACTACAGTTCTTGCAATGCATGCAAGTTGTGCGCCAAACCCTAATTAAGTAAACTATACAGTCAACTGGGAAACTACCCTCAGTTTAACTGAAACATCTAATCTAAAAATGGACAATTGTGCGAGCATGCATGTCCTTATTGAAAGAAAAGTTAACCGGACACTACCTTCAGTTAACTGGAAACCCTAACCCTAACTCCTTTTGATGATAATTCCAAGGACGAGATAAGCATGTGATAAGTCAGCAAGTAAACTCAAGACTGAAAGTCGAGTTAACTGCTGCTCATGACTCAACCCTCAAAATTAACTGCAGGTTCCAACTGGCAGATCACTCCATGTCAACTCGGTCTAACACTTCGACCAAGAACTCATCGATCTCTCTGTCATCTGGCACTCTAACGCTGCTCAAAACAATAGTTTGTTTCTTCAATTCTTTGCTACTTTCTGTGATTGTGTGCATACCATCTTTACATTCTTCAGTCGCCTTCCTGAAACTAGCTGCAATCACTGAAATATTCTCCAACTTGGGCGCCATGGGTTCACCTTCAAGGCTGTCATGAATCAGCTTCTCGAACTCTGATTGTACTTTATCCAACTCAACATACGTGCCATCTTCCAGAAGATAATGACACGGAATCTGAACAACGAAGCCACTGACCAGTGCAAGTACTCCAACCACATCATCCTTGAGTGAAAACAATTTAGTAGAGATCTTCTCACATATTTCTATCCTGAGAAGGTGCTGCTCTCTCCAAGTAAAAACTTTGTCTTGGTCCTCATCAATCTCCAAGGCATCATATGCAACTGATAACTGAGATACCAGAACACGATCCTTTGCCAAATTCTCCGCAACTGCAATCTCAAGCAACTGAACACCCTGACGAAGTTTATGTGCATCACCCCTCAATTGATACAAATCTGCAAAAAGAGTTTTACCAGCAGCAACTAAACTTTCAATCCAGTTGTCCAAAAGTCTGCCATGACTGACTAACTGATCTAATTTTCGCTGTTCTGCAGGTGTACTCTGAGGAAGAACAGATGCTCTACTCGGATTCCCATGAACAAGATCAGAAATGTATTGACGAAGTTGACCAATTTCAGCTTTAAGTAACGCCTTATCTTCTCCATCTTTGGTGATACGCTCTTCAAGATTATTGGTAACAACCTTAAGAAGAGATACATCCGTCTCTCGTGTAGTCCTACCAAGATTAGCCTTAGTGAATGTAAAATCACCAACTTCGACCTCATCTAAGCTTTTACCCTCTGGAGGAATGGCAACTTCAATAACAATTTCTGATTCAGGAGTCTTTTCAATGTACACTTGTTTCTTTATCTTCTTGTTCGACCTTCTCTGATAAGGTTCACCGAATTCAGACAAGTCAAGGTTGTATGAAGGTTCACGCCTCTGTCTCCCTAAAGATTTCTCGAGCCAACAAGACTGAACAATATCATCCATCCGAGGAGAAATTGTCCCTGATGTATCAACCTGTGGTGGTTCAGGCGTCTCCGATCTAACTTGAATTGGTGTCTCAGGCTCAGAATCTATGTCAATAGGTTGTATATGAAGCGAACTAGGAGGTGAAACGCGAGACTCAGCCTGAATAACTGTCTCTACTGGAATCTCAGGAACATTCTCAATTTGTTTCTGCTTCCTCTTACCAGTAGCTCTTTTCCCTGTATTCCCACTAAGTCTAACCCCTTCAGGAGGTATTATAATGGCCTTGACTCTGGGTCTTGCTCTAGAAGTAGAAGGCAACGAAGAAAAATCCTTTGGCGGCTCCACTACAGGAACTGACTTCTGTGTCCGTTTGCTCTCTAAGAACAACTTGCTAGTCTTGATAACTGATCTGGAAACCTCTTCAATAGAAATATTCTCCTTGGCATACCAATCAGGTGAGCAAAGTGGCTGCCGAGCAACTTGATCCTTAACATATGAATTGAGAAGAACTTCTCCATCATCATCAGATAGACCATCAACATCTTCTGACAAGTAATCAGAGAGCTGACCGATAGTAAGTCTACAATAATGACGACGACGAACTTCGAATTCATCTTCACAATTAGCCCAAAAATCCTCAAGTGCTGGCTTATGTGCAATCCCTCGCTCTAACCGATCTGCATAATGACCGAGAGGATCATAGGAACGCCTCTCAGTATAAGACTTGAGTTTGAACCTTTCTATCTCAGTAGACATAAACCTGGCATCTGTTGCCGCATCACATGTGAAAATTCCCAATGTGAATGGAAAATTAGCTGCGATCTTATGACGACTACGAAGAAAGAAATGGACATGCTGCATCTGTCTGAGGAACTCCATAAAAATGAGCTTATCTGAAGGATATCTCGGTAACATCAGGGGCTCTCCAACATATCCATAAACGCGGATGTATGTGAAAGTAGGGAACTGGATAAACCAATCCGCCCAAGTCTCCATCGCTGATTTGGCCTCAGCAGAAATGCGAATGTGCATCTCGTCGTCAAGATCTCTATCAGTTCTCATAGAAAAGTGATCATTCACTGCTCGGAAGTCTGGCTCAGACTGAGAAAACTCCAACTGAGGATAATACTCATGAATACGCTGAACACCGAGAGTGCCATTGGTTTTAAGAAGCCTGTAGCTACCTTGAAAAGCAACCAAGTAAACCAAATAGGATACCATATGAAATTCATGATACTTGAGAAAATTAGTAATTTGCTGATGTAAGCAATCACTAATTAGCATAGCCCAATCAAAACGTTCTGTACCATCAAGAATTCTAGTAATCAGGTAGAACATCCATGAACGGAAAGTGTTGGCATCTGATTGACCGGTAACTCGGTTGAATAAAGTTATCAAAACAGCAACTTCCTCTTTAAATTCTCCACGGCCAACCTTCTTAGGCATGTTAGTTTTCTGGACTGTCAACCATTTCTGAGCGACCTTTCTCTGTGAACGTTGATGATCAGCATTCCATATCTTCTCACAAGCTTCAAGGACCACGGTAAAGTTATCTGAGCGAGAAGGAATAGCAAAACATTTCTCTATGTCCTTCGGCTTGAGACTGCAAACAACTCTTCCATCAACCGATCTGATCTGTTGTGAAGACGAGTCATAATGCTTAATGCAAGCAAGTACGAACTCAAGATCGAAAATAGTAACAGGAATAGATGTCGCTGCCAACAACTCGGAACGCTCAAGATTCCTCAACGAATTGTTGCCAATATTCTCCAAACTGCTCAAATTGACTACTGGATAGACATGATTCAGGTTTGTGTCTGAAGTTTTGATGAAATTATGTGTAAGGGCTGATTTCACCTTGTAATCAATGGGATTGAACTGCATTTTGAAAATGGTGACTTTTGACTGTAAAGTCGAATATACTTGAAAAACTTTATGAAAAACTCTGAACAAGGCTAAAAATAGCTTCTAACAGAAGAAATTTTCGAAATTTTTCTAGAACATGGGTTTTGTGCACAACTGAATTCTGAACAAACCCAGATAGCTGGATTCTCGAAAAAATGTGATTCAAGCCCACATGCAAAGAAATTCTCGGAAAAAGGCACAGAGCTTCAAAACTAAGGCAAGGGGCGATTTTCTCGAAAAAATCTAAGAAGTGGGTCTTGTTGCAAATGCTGAAATATGAGAACCCAGATGATCAGATTCTGAATAAGTGTTGAATTTCTCTGACATGCGAAGAAAGTACCTAAGATGAGAAATAGAAGAAAATAAGACAAAAGATAGAAAGTTTTGCTTGTCTGCTTCTGAAAAATCTGCAAATCTCTTCTCTAGAACTCGATAAAACCTGCATGCAAAGTGAGAATAAAGTCTAGAATCGACTTCTTCTGAACAATCTGAACTCGTTGCTTCGAAGAACGCTGAAATCGGACACCTGTATCACCCTCAGCTTGCTGGTCGCTCAAGAAAAATATGAGTTTCAGAGCAAAAGATGATGAAATAATGGACGCCATTCTTGAAATATATAGATTTTCATCTTAGAAAATTCGCACTAAGCAAGGAATGGTTGAAAATGGCGCTTGGCTTCTAATTGTACCCCATTTTAGTTAACTGGAACTGGAACAAGCTAAATAAGTGATCATGCATTAGGGTTTGCCCTTTCAACACTTCAGTTAACCACTCTATGCGAGTTTGACTTCAGTTAGTAATCTTATCAAGTTCGCCATCCTTCACATTTGCTTTGGATTCATCAAATTGACCTAAGGTGACCCTTTTGATAACTTCAGTTAACAATCAAGAATGAGATGAGGAATTCGCCATCTTCATGCAATAATTATGCTCTAAAAATAGCGACCCTTTTGGAACTTCAGTTGGCCTTCAAGAATACGCCAACTTCACATTTATGCTTCAATATAAAATCTAAATATAGCAACCCTTTTGGAACTACAGTTGCCATCCTTAAAAAGTGCGTAGCTTCACAAAACTATGCTTCACTATTTAACCTTAAATATGGCGACCCTTTTCATGACTTCAGTTAACATGCAAATTCGCCATACTTCACTAAAATATGCTTCACCATTCAATTCGTCCCTTTTGAACTTCAGTTGACATTTGATGAAGCGCCATCTTCACTAAAATCTTCACAATTGCAACCAAAATCGCCATGCATGTAAACTTCAGTTGACATTCAGTGGTAATCTTCAGTTAAGTGGACATGCAATCAAGTTAACTCAACATGCAAGGTAGTTAACTGAACATGCAAACTAGTTAACTCGACATGCAAACTGAAAGATCACTCCACGTGCCAATATACGAACTGAAGATAACAACCCAGAAATCGTTCAGTCCAACTGCAGTCAGAACTCCAGTTAAGGCGTCCATTCAACTCACTTTCGAAAATTCAACTTTGAACTCTTGGGCGAATTCCAGACTTAGCCAAATTTGATGAAAATTTAAGCTAAAACCTCTGCCGGGACCTCTGTTCATCCTCTGACACTGGTTGACTGACTTCTCCGATTGGCTGGCTGATAGGTGCATTGCAGAGCTGAGTAAAAACTAATCAAATGATATCTTGAGACTGCACGTCATAAAACTGACATCTGAAGGCTCAAAAATCCAAGCGCCTTTTTCAAAAGCTGCGCTTTTTCTCAGACTTAGTCAAATTTTGACTTCTGTATCTCGAACGAAGGGAAAAATAAATCCTTCATAACTTCTGTTTTAACAACTTTCAGGACTGGATCTCAGGTTCACCGCGAAGCTGACTTCATTCTGCATAACAGCTGCAAAGGCACATTTCCCTAGAAAACATCATCGAGGGGTGAAAAACAAGGGCGCCTTTTTAAAAGGTTGCTCTTTTGTCTCCAGACTTAGCCATTTCTGGAACTGACTAGAATAGTATAAAACCTCGACGCAAGCTGCTGAGGCATCTCCACTGACGGAGACAGGCAATGGAAGGTTGAGCGTAACACGGACACACTGAATATTTGATATCATCAGAAAGACAGCATTAAAGGCCTAAAAAGCTTAGGCGCCTTTCCCAAAATGTGCTCTGTTGCATTTTTCTGACATTTTGACTAAGATTTGACCCTACGTTTGACCTCAGTTCAAGTACTTCAGCAACTCAGATTCACCCACTGACGGATGCGTCGCGAAGCTCGAACAAAAGCGAGATAAACATCCTGGGTGGCATTTAGCCAAAAACCTTCATTTGACACCTCAAAAAGATGGGCGCCTTTTTCAAAAGCTGCTCTTTTTCCCAGTGTTAGCCAATTCTCGCTTTTGCCTTGTTTTGCGCTGTATCTGCCACAACTTGCTCGAAACAGGTCCATTTGACAGGCTTGATAGCTCATCGCGAAGCTGACGTGATGCCGGACAAATGTCTGCTGGAGGTGACAAACCCTAAAAACAGGATCTAGACCCCTAAAAGATAGGGCGCCCATTTGAGAATGTGCTCCCTTCTCCAGAGATAGAAAATTTTGATGATTTTCCTTCAGATTTTCACTTTTCTCAAATCTCTTCAGTAACAGACTGACATGACACTGACACCAACTCCATATTTAGAAACCCCAAAAACGACCATTCGACAACACTTTAACAAGAATAAGACTCAATTAAGCAAAATGCCTTGGTGAAGCAAAAATTTTGGTTTTGGGTACAACACACTAAGAAAGTAGGGGCATGCGAATGTAACCATTAAACCTATGTGTTGAAGATTGGAATATGATCATTATCCAACCTAGCATGGAATCCACAATATGATATACTTGATGTTCCTCAATGACATGGCTGGGAATTCAGCTAGCTAATTCGTGGCTCCAACTAACCCCATTTAACAATCCTGCTCAAAAAACTAATACTTATTAAACTGCAACCAATGTTCTCTCTAGAGATAGTTTTGAGCATGCCCCTGATCTTTAATTGCGAGCAGCCAACATTCCCATCTAGGATTAAATGGCTCCTAATGGTGGAGCTTAAATAAGACCAAAGGAAAACAATTTTCCTAGTATCAAGACAAGGGAGCATTACTAGCAAAGAGCTTATGTGACACCTAGGCCATGCATAAGGATTATATCTATAGAAGTCCCAAAATAAATCTAATATGGCATTAAGTATATAGCATATTTGTGGCAAAGGTTGCCAAAGCATAAGTTAGGAAATACCTTACATTGATGAAACTGAACAAGAACAATAAATGAGAGTCCATATAGGCAAATATCTTTCTCGGAAATTTCTCAGCAAACCAAAAAGATAAAAATATTTTCAATCTATCAGGATAAAATCAGGAAAAAAGAGAGAAAATATTGGGTTGGGGTTAGAGTTAGAGAAAAACAAGAAAAAAATTAAAAATGTTGTAAAAATAAGAAAAAAACCCTAACCCATGACTTTTTTGACCAAAAAAATCCAATTTAAAGAAGATTGAAGAAAAAACCACAATTTCTGACCAAAAAATTTGCATTTTTTTTAGATTGCGATTCATCACATTTTATGAGTGGTAAATCGGTCAAAAAAACAGGCAGAAATGCATTGACCTGATAAATTCAACTTCTCATAGTTTTTTGGCAATTTATCAGCAGAGGCAACAATAAAAGATTTATCAAGAGAAATTGCAACAAATTGAAGATATATGCTTCTATGAGAGAGACAATTTGTTGTACTAATATGTGCAGACAGCAATGATATGTATAGTTGAAAATCACATGAAGAAATATGCTCCTCAATTGCTCAATTTCTTCTATCATTGGACACTTTAGACAGAGAAAACAAGCATTATTATGAAAATGAGCCTTTATAAGATGCATTTAGTGCACAAATGCATCTTCCTAAATGGCCCAAAAGTCTTCATTTTTTTGTGCCAAAAATTGGGGATTCTCTTCATGAGCAGGTCAATAGTTTCTGACTCTCCCAATGGCTCATAGAGACAACTTGATGCACTTTCAAAGATTTGTCTTCTTTGCTAACTTGTGGTCAATCTTAATAAAACTAAGTTAATGGTCTTGAACACCACCAAGGATGCTCTTTCCAAGTTCCGTTTCTTCTAAAAAGGGGGTCCTATGGAGACAGCCGCTAATTATAATTATCTAAGAATTTAATGTCCTCTCTCTATCCGTACTACCTCCCAATCTTGCCTTTGCAATAGATATGCCTCACTCTTTGTTCTTGAGTGCCAATGTTTTCAAGTTCATTTCCACAATATCCTTTCCAAGATGTCACTTCTTGACACAATGATTAAGCCTACAATATTATATGGTTCTAAGGTTTGGGGACCTAGCTTGACGCCATGTGACTAGGCTCTGGTTGAGAGAGTTTAGATGAATATGCTTCAGCATATGATCCGGCGCAAATAAAGGGTTCCTAAATGTCTTGTCCAGACCAAATTTGCTGCCCAACCCCTTCATCTCAAAAGTATCTTTAGACTCACTTGGTTTATACATAGGCTGAGATCTATTGGTGGTTCTGATTCATCCTATGGGAGACAACTTTTTTGACAATGTGTTCCTCAACAAAGATTGCCTCTTTGGGCCCCCCCAAATGTTAATGTTGTTGGTTCTCTGAGGTTTATCTTCTTGTACAATCTAGTGTCATTTCTTTGCATCAGCTTCCTCCCTACAAATGCTCCTTTTGTAACTCTTGTCACATTCTTCCAAGGAAACGTTAGAAATGTTGTCATTGATGTCAAAGGCAAATAGGAGATTGTTGCAAATATTGTCATTGATGTTAAGAAGGAATCTCACATTATTGTCATTGATGTCAAAGGAGAGTATTATCCGTCCAAGTTTAAAAGGGCCTACTCACTTGATGAAGTTTATGCTCACAAGGATTTCTGCTAGACATTTGAAGATCTTGATGAGGACATTTATGTGGATCCACTCATTAGCAATTTGAAGGCAATCCTTGCTTACAAGGAGTATCTTAAAGAAATCAGTTCTTGCAACATCTTTGTGGTGAAGGATAATGTTATTTCTATTCCACAACTGCATGGAACCATACTTCCAGGAATTACTAAGAAAAGTATAATTAAGGTGACCCGAAATCAAGGTTATGAGGTCCTAGAATGTTTGATCTGTAGACAAATTGCTGGATGCAAATGAGGTGATTTGCACTGGTACAGCAGTGGTAGTTTCTCCTGTGGGTAGCATCACTTATCTTGATAAGAACAAAACATAGAATGTGGGCCGACCTCCAAGTAATATGGCACCTTACATTGGAAGATTAAATATCTATATGCTGGTCGACTATATTCTTGCATATATAAATATGTAGTAATCACCTAAGTTAAATTGGCTATGTCTTATTAATGAGCATCAATTCCAATTAAATAAGAAGCAATTTATGAAAGGCAGTGATGATTAAGTTTATAAATACAGCAATCTCCAAAAGCATCAAAGGCAGCAATTAATAAGATAGCGATCAAGCATAAATAGGAATGTATTTAACTATAAAGGCAGCAATCCTAATAAAATTAAAGTTTAAGTTTATCAGAAGGCAGCAGGTGTCTAAAGGGGTGCAACTCCTTAGGAAATAAGGTATACATATCACTGAACTTTCTATCATGGGAATGTTTGATTTAAAGAAAATTAGAGAATAAGTCTGAAATCCTGTCAAAAGCTAAAAAGGAAAGATTATGTAAGGAAGTTTGATGTTCGGACATTATTCTCTAATTATTATATAGGAGCCAGCCCACATAATTTGTGGTGTTTTCTGACCTTGATTGAGCTGCTCAAGTAGTGAATATACTTAGTAATCTAAGCTTTATGGGTTGCCATCACTAACAAACATAATAACTTTGTTTAGTCAAATTAAAATCATGTATGCTTTCCTTCTGGACTTTATAAATATAACCATTCTTCATGAATACTTCCTATTCTCCATTTCCAAGTATATGTTACACAGCTGGAAGACCAGTAATAGTTTTCCTTCCCCATTTAGGTCCTCTCTTGAAATGACTCATTGTCAGTAGGAGCCTTGAAAAGGCAATTCCGAATCCTGTTTATGAGAAGTATCCCTTATATGATATATTTTACTTATCATATTGCTAACTGGAAATGAAGTTGTAAATGTAAGATTAATATCCTTAGTGCCACTGACACAAAAAAAAAACATGAAAGAAAACTGTAGTGGCTGATATAACTTGATGGAAAATCCTATTTTTATACAATCCATTTGCTACTAGATTCCACCAACTGGATGCTTGATTTGCTGCCCTCAGTTTCTTGACTGCAAGGTACTTCTGGTAGTTCGTAAATGCATGACTATAAGAAAGAAACCAATGAGATGTTTGTACTAGTCATGAGATCAGTGTCACTTAGAACAAACAGTAGCCATAATGTTTTACAAACAAGGACAAGGTAGAGGTAATAAACTTTAATACAAAACAGAATCTGTTTTGTTAACATTACATGGTTAGGATAGCAGTTAAAGGCCTTGTGGGCTGCCACAATCCCAAGGTCTTGTTATTATTAAACTCACTTCTGTTGTCCTCATTAGATATATGGCCATGGCCAATGTGTATGCATCTGCTCAATGAAGCATTAGGATGGGGTTACATTGTCCCTCCTTACACCTCCTGAACTTATTACACTTATGGGAAGGGTCTAATTGTAGTAATACAGATTGTAAGCAAAAGCTAATCAAGAATGAGATAAACTTGGGTGGCTGGTATAATGCTAAATGTCGAAGTTACATTAAACCAGTATTTTCCATAGACTATGGCTCACCTCTCACAACCAGCTTGTATTCTCATAGTTGAAAGGCAGGGGGGGGACGGGGGAGATTATCATATCCTTATTCCTTGATAATATGCCACTACCTTCACTCTTTACTGACTATGTATATACATGTAATGACTAAACAATGGTGAATAATGAGGTCAACCTGAAATTATAAGGGTAGGCTATTTCCTAATAATTCATGGGTATGTTGGAAGGCTCATTAACACTCTATTTCTAGCTGTCCCAAATCAGCTCAGCATTCACCTTGGAATGCCCTCTATCCCAAGATTATTGTGGCTAGAAATCTAATAAAATCCAAGCTAGCAGATGACCACAAGCCTAAACCTGCATAATGCTAGAGTAGTTAGCATGCTGTCACTAGTACCAAGTGACCAACGCCATGAGCTATAGTGGTATCATATTGATTAGCTAGCCTTCACCTGTAGCAAGGTGGTGAAGAGTGCTAGGAGCTATCCTAGTTGTGATACTGGAGCGGTTCAGCTGGTTGTTACCAGTACCGTGCAAGTAATGAACACCCAGAGCTGATCATTGTATCAAGGGGTTAGCTGGCTATCACTAGTAGCACGGAGGTGACTGATGCTAGGTGCTACCCATATTGCAAAAGGGTTAGTTGACAATATCACCAAGGCCATGTAGTGATATATGTCCAATACTACTCCCTTCCTGGGTGGACAGACTTGTCGCTAATGGCCTAGAGGCAATTGAGGTTGGAATCCACCATCTTGAATAGGTTCATCGCTTGTGGAAATCTCCTTTTGGCCTACATGACCATTTTAGGATTAAGGATGGGCCCTCAGTGTAGGATGGGATGCATTGTAGTCCTCTTCCTAGTTGTCTAATGGCATGTATTGACCCTATTGGGGTGAGGATGGACCCCCAATGTAGTATGGAATGCACCGAAGAATCATCTCTTTTGAGAACCCAGATTCCACCCCGTCTTCCCTAAGCCGCTAACCTTGACAGTGTAGCTTCAGGATTGTTCTCCAAGATAACTTGCTAAGTCCACTTGGTTGGGGTGGACAGGGCAGTGGTCCACGTGGTTGGGTTTGTTGCGCCCTTGAGTCGGGGAACCAAGAACCCAAGCATCCAATTGCTATGCACGACAACTCACACTCTTGTAACTCTCCAAGTACTCCTAAGTTATGACCATTATACTTTGTTTTCTGCTTATACATTGTTGTATGAATTTGGATAAGGACATTTTGTTATATACTGCTGATTAAAATGGTGTTTGTATTTACTTTTGCTACTTAAAAGAAAAAACTGTTGGCTTCTATGGCTGGTTTTTACATTTATTTGAAACTATGTGCCCCTTGGAAGCTGATCGTAGACTTGTGTATTATAGCATATATGCAACTAACACAATCTAGCAAAAACAAAATTCTGAGTTGATAAAATGAGCATTGACAGGTCAAACCATCACCAAGAGAATTGTAGTTAAAAGTGGAGGAAATTTTACCAAAAATCAATGCATTGCAACTTCAATTACTAATTTACCTAGAGTACTTTTCGATAGATTTATATGAGCATATATGTTCTTTCGTCAATGTTGGTTCTTAAATAACTAAGCAAATGTATCTGGGATTCAATCATCACAGAAAACCAGTGTAATCAATAATTAAAAATGCTGTTGAAAACAATCATAGTGGAGCAAGGTGTCTCACCTTGCAGCTCTAATTTGAGCTTTCACAAAGTTAGGATCAAGTTTCAGGGCTTGCATGCAATCAAACAGTGCTGCTCTGACTCTGCTAATAGCCATCCGAGTGGCTGCACGGTTGCTATAGCATAGCACCAATGCTTTGACACAACCCTCGGATGATTCATTTGGAGAGACACAGCTTATCCCACGAGAATAATATTCCTCAGCTTTAGAAAAATCCCCTTCAGAGTATGCTTGATTTCCCCTGTTTGAATGATGAATGCAACCACCAAATTTATCAGTTATCTGTAACTGGGAAGAATTAACACAACAGATCATTGTGAACATATCACAAACCTACAGATATTTTAGAATCTTGAATATTGTGTGTAAAATTTAGAATCAACTCAATTTTATGGTAAGCCGAACTTATCCAGGAAATTTCCAGTTAGAACTCAGAGCAGATGGAAAAATATCTAGAGTTAATGAAAATAGGATGTTGATGGAAAAGGTTATATACCTGTGCCGCCAACTTTCACATGCCTGCTCTAATGCTGCAATAGCTGGTAGATCACTGTTTGCTCTCTGATCAGCTAACCTTGACTCTGGAGCTATGGTTGTATGTCTGTCACAGGATCCAAGTGTGTTTTTTTCTTCATCAGCTAATTGATTTGAATCAAATAAATCCCCTTTCAAACTTGATGCATAACTTTGTAATGCATCTGTTTGAAAAACCAGAGGTCGCAAAGCAAAAGGAGATGACTCAAATTTCTCAATGGAAGTTCTCGATTTTGTATTTACTTCAACTGAAGACCGATGACTTTTTCTCACATGTCCAGATGCTGAAAAACTTTGCCCAGACAATGGCTTAGAGGCAGAGCGCCTTCTCTGGATGCTCCCACCAACTACGGCAGGGGCATTATCACTGCGGCTCTCACAATTGTCAGTTCTAACCTTCTCAAATAGATGGTTTAAACCACCATTTGAAGAGCTTGAAACGGGCACTTGTTGATTAAAGGACGGAGATATCCATTTGGAACTTTTAGCGGGAGCAGTACATTCTCTCCCATCTTTGCTGCCAAATCGGAACTGATGTCCTTCTAAAGTGGGTGACTCTTGGTTGCAAAAATTTGCAGCATTTGTGAGTTCATCTACATCAGTCTGCAAGTTCACATTTGTAGGCATTGCCTCTTTGGCATTTGTTTCTCTATCAGACTGGTGCAAGTTGTGATGATTTGTTTCTCCGGAGTGGAAAGGACTAGCAGAGTGCAAAGAAGAACGTTCTAAGTATGTTGTGTTATCACGTTTAAATGGATCATTTTCCCTCAACCCCCCTCCAAGACGATCGGATTGATATTCCATTGAAATACTACTAGAATTTGACACATTGTTGTCCTCCATTTTTCTCCTCCCATGCTTAGCCTTAGTTGCTCCCTTTTTAGCTCCAAACTGAAATGTATGATTTAAAGTAGAAGAGAAATCCTCCGAGGAATGCAAGGACTCGCTTCTTTGCAATGGCAAATCTCCAATTATGGAGGAGCTTCGAGGTGATGATGCTGAACTAGTTCCTCCTCTGCTATGGTGTCCTTCTATTGCAGTCTGTTTGTTAACATCCTTAAGAGACACCCCAGGTCTCGTCAAGGATGTAGCGGAATGGGTGGAACCAATGGAATCAGATTGTCCAACGAAAGAATCCCTAATCAAACTTTCTTTCTCAACAGCCTTGGAATCAGACCTCACTTTTAAACTAGAACTGGTCATTAAAGGAACCTTTATGTTATTTACCGGATTCAAATTACTCCCAGATGCCACAGTCCGATGCTCGAAAGCAGGCCTTCCAGCAGCTCTACAATCACCATCAAGCGCCTCAGATTCTCCATAAACTCTGCCACTCTGAAATTCCCCAGAGTTCTCTGCACCAACACTAGGTTTCGCTTCCGTTGCGCCAAACACGGATGCCTTGTGCTTAAAAGAACTCAAATCTCCTACCTCTGATGCATCTCCAGCAGCATTCAATCGACCATTACAACTCTTGGACCCAATGCCACCAATTCTACCCCCCACACTATCTAAATTTTTCGTTTCAGCTCTCACACCATGAGCCTCACTTAACGAAAACTCTCTATCGTCATCATCACTATGCCTGCTAATGCTTACAAAGCTGTCAACTCCATCAATCTTTGACCGAAAAGGCTCCAATTTAGAGAACCGATCGAAGACCACATTATCACCATCTTTGTGGAAGGTGTGTTTGTATATAGAAGATTTCGAGCGATCGAAGAGAAATTGATCAAAATTTGCAGGGTGATCCACCGACTGAAATAGATCACTGTGGACTACATCCTTAGGTAAGACTCTCCCGGACGATCTCCTTCCACTCTTACCCTGCCTGATCTTGGAAACTCTGCTGCTGCTGCTGCTACTACTACTACTACTACTAGTGTTATTATTACCGCTGTTTTTGTCCATGGCCTTAAACATCAAGGCCTCAAATGACAGAGGGCTCGAGGGCACATCCGATTTACTTGTATTTAAAGACGATTTAGAAACAGAATAAAGGGGAAAGTTATTTGTACCAGCCCCTGTTGGTTGATCGGCAGCGAGTGTCCCTCTGCCGGCGGCACCGAATTCAAATCGGCCTGATGAAGATTTACTATTATTATTGTTGCTGTTATTGTTATTACTGTTGTGGAGTGGTGATGGTGAGACTTGAAACCGCGGCCTGTGCCTTACAGTCACAGGCGGGGAACGAGAAGGAGAATGAGAATCCATGGAGCTGTTGCGCCGAAAGGCGGAGTGTCTTTTATAACTTTGGACACCTGTATTTGAGTGCGTGTAAGCTGGTAAAGAGCGAGGATTGCATTGGGGAAAAGCACGTCGACAAAACCATACGCATACAATGTATTTACACTTTTCATTTCTTTTGAGTCGTTAAAAGAAGACATTCCTCGCAGTGAGAATACTAGGAAGTGGGAGATCAAAGCAAACAATAATGGACTTTGGTTCTTTTCACATTTGAGTTCTCTACTTTTTTATTTTTTATTTTAGATAGCAACCTTTATTCTTTTCTTAGCCTTATGTATGGAGTTTGGAGCCTTCGAGAGGAGACTAGGTTATTAGTTTCATCTTTGGTAGTGTTGATTTATTATGGAGAAATTTTTGAATTATTTAATATTAAATCATTCTTATATTTTATGTATAAATTTGAATTAAGTCAGTAATGCCAGTTTATTCATATGTATATTTTGAGAAATATTTTTTCATAAATAAGTTTAGGTTAATTAAATAAATGCAATTAATTAGTAAACAATTAATTAGATAAAATGAGTTGGAACTTACAATTAATCAACTTTATGATTTTGTGTGAAAGATTAAAGGCAATAAGTAAATATGTAATGGAGTTTAGATGATGTGTAAAAAATGCTATTAGAATGCTCAATGGCAAGTCCTACAATAGACTTAGGATGATTTGTTATAATAAATGTCACTAGAATGCTCAATTGTAAGACATGTAATGTACTTCGGATGATGTGCTCTAGTAAATACCACCATAATGTTCTCTTGAATGCTTAATGGCAAGTCCTCATCTAACTCTTAGGTGATCTCTAACTTGATTTCAAATGAGTGAATAAATGTCCTTAAATACAACAACCAGGAACACAAATTAAGCAAGTGGGTGCTAAGTTGACTTGTAATACCTAGTAAAGTGGTTGGTGTAGTGTTAATTTTAAACTTGAATTTTATAATGAAGGTTTAGATCTATGATCATATAAGGGACATGGGTCAACTTCACAACTACAAATTTGATACAAGATGATAAACTTTAAATATGAATTAAATAAATCTATGTGAATTGGTGATAAAGGGATTGGGATGTGTGATGTCATTAGCCAAATTCACACAAGAATGTGTCACTTATATGCTAAGAATTGCATTCAAGACACTCTAATCAAAGCAAGCCCAAAAATATAAGGGAAAGGGGCAAAGGTATATAATTTTTACCATTGCATTTTGCCCCCACTTTGATGTACATTCTAACTACTAAATGGGTGCATGTCAAAGTAAAACAAACAATCAGCATGGCAATTAAATATTTGTAATGCTCAAAAGGTTATGGATTTGTATACAGTAACATACCATTTTTAAATGTGTTTTGTGATGAGTGCTCCATTGGAACCTGCATAATAAATTTTTAAAAAAAAATCAATGAGTAAAGTATAACACATTTAATATAGGCACCAATCACAACTCGCTTTAAAAGGAACTATCCTTGAAAAGAATACATTTGGAGGAGAGAAGGGTAAGAGATTCTACCTATTACCAAAAATGATAAAAGCTTCAACTATGTAAAAAAAAAAATGGACAATGCATATAGAATGATAAAAGCTCCCCTGTAAATAGGAATGACTTGAACCTATCACTACATAATTCTCAAAGGGAAATTAGTGGCATACATGACCCCTCCAATTGGTTGCATACAAAAGATACAAGGAATTGGAGGAGAGGAGAAAAATATATAAACATTATAAGTCACTTGACATAATAAAAGACATCACCATATGTTAAATACCTAAGTGCATAAGTGGAGATAATCATGAAGGTATGTAAGAAAGGAAATTCAAATTACATCCAATATTTTTGATAATATTGGTAAATGATAAGGTAAGAACAACCACAAATGTTATGTAAGCATCATGTGAGCACAAATAAGATGTAGGATATATGAACATGATAAGGATCACCATATGTACAATCATAGGATCTAAGCATGCAATAAGAATCATAATATGGGACCATAATATATATACATGAAAAGGATTGTATCATGAAATCATAAGATATATGAGCATGAAAAGGATCATAAACATGGAAGTATGAGGTGGAAAAATAGGAAGCATTACAATCACAATAAACATAAGCACCATAAGAATAATGATCATGGTGAAAGCATGGAACATGAGGGACATAGAAACATCATAAAACATGTCATATAAGAACACGAAAAAGATCACATTTAAACATTAATGGTAAACACGAGCATGATAAATTATGAGAATCAAACAAGGCATATAGAAAAGCATGGAAATCCAAGAAAGAAACATAGACAAGGATAGGAGCTAAATATGGCACATCATAAAATAAGAGTAATTTAGAAAATATGATCCTAAGTGAGGAGGCATAATTTAGAATGTGAAATGCTCAAATAGGAATACATAATAAAGATACCATAAACAACGAGGCTAAAGTACAAAAATGTAAGAGTTGATAGTGAGCTCCCATAGCCTAGGATCACTTGAAAAACAAAAGGATATCCTTCCACAAGAGAGTATGGCAAGAGAATAGCTTGCTTGATTATGGAATGCAATAATGTACAATGATCAATAATAGATCAATGATAGTGCATCATCTATGATATAAATGTGCAAGAGGCCTTTCTTATGCAAGCAAGGTGAGAGATGGGATTAGACAAGATCACGACAAGTGTCTTAATCCTATCCAGCATGACACAACAAACATTAAATGACCTAAGACACAAGAAGTAAATGACATAATATAAGAAAATATCTAATGATAAATAAGTCTTCTAGAAATATTCCTAAGACCTAAATAAACTTAACATGTGAAGATAACCTACTAGATGAACTAGTTAGGTAAAACATCTTATTCACTCCAACACCCTCCTCAAGTGCAACTTAGGGAGTAGTAGACAAATGAAACAATTCAAATATGATGCAAAGATATAAAGATGGGCCATGGATACTAGGCCATGTTAGGTACCCATATACAAATGATCTCTCACAAACTAAGTAAAGGAGAAAAACCACATGGGAAAAATAATCATGTACAAGTGATAGAAGAAGTGATAAATGGAGGAATCAACATAACCCCCCAAGGACTACATCCATCACAAATATCCAATCAATAGCCCCCCTATAAGAGGTAAAGAGGGAGACTATGTAGGGCCCCCCACAATGTGTAATATTTTGTAGAAATAGTAGATGCCTAAAGACAAAAGAGAATATAATGCCTGCGAACAATATTCCTCTCCTTAGGAAGAAACAATACTAGATATAGATGCAAGAATTCTTCCCATTATAGATATGAATTGATAGGAAGAAGGATGAAATGTGTGATGATGTCTCTAAAATATGCTCATGTTTTACCTATCCATGGAAGATGATACCACAATCAAATTAGGTACATACTCAATCAATAAAGAAGGTGACAAACTAGGATCAAGTGTAATTAATGATGATTTGAATATAATGATGGTTTGACTATATTAGTGATATGACTATCATCAAAGAGGAGAGATAACCCCTCAAAAGTATCCTCCAAATTTGTAATATGAGACTCACAAAACATATCTAATATACATGTCAAATGTTCATCCCACAAAGTTGAATTTGAAAGACTATGATGGTCTCATTGAACAAGAATGATGAAAGTCTCAATCAAAGAAGGTGAAGGATCATCAACTATCTCTAAAGATGTAGGAGAACTCTAGATTTGTATGTAACATTGGGTGATGAACATGATGCACACTCAAGAAAGAGTTGGATGATATTATATGAGGCATGAGGACACAATTCATTCACATGTTGATTTCTCCCATAATATGTGCATTTGTAACTTGTATATGTGATTCACTCCTCAAATGATAAGATCTCCAAAAGTACAAAGACAACAAGCTTCAATAGAAATTAGAAAATCTCAAATATGATGAATATTGAAAGTGAAGCCCTCCCAAAAATATAGAACCTCTTCAGGTGTTAGCATGTCCAAGTAATTAGTCAAAATGTGATATTGGAATAAAATTTACTTGGGGTTTCTAGAAAAATTACATTGATAATCAAAAGAGCTCCCCAATACCTTTCCAATGTCACGTGAATTGTGTGATATCTAGGCAAAAATTTATGAGCTCAAAGGTCCAAATGAGATATTTGACTTCAAACAACAATAAAATCCACTAGGTTTTTTTTATAATGAGACCTACACCACTATAGATTACATAGAACCATATTTCTAACAATATCTCATTCGTGAAAATCTAATACTAGAGTCAAAAGATATAGCAATTTGTTTCCCAATTAAGGCTTCAAGGGCAAAAAAAGGCCTCCTAGGATAGTAGGTAGTCACTCACATGACCACAAGTGCTGCACAGTTTTGAGCTAGTGGAGAGTTGTGTTGTCAATTGGATCAAGCAACAACAATGGATGGGTGATAACTTTGAGCATGTGTCGTTGACGGACAAAAACCCATAAAATTTAATATAGGCAAAAAACTTTTCTAAAAAATAAAAAATTAAAATTCGTAATGTGCCTCCACAAGATGATGCAAAGATCATACAATACCGACGTAGGATAGAATATTCATCGAATATGTTGATATCGTAGAATATACCAATTGTATTACATTATACTGACTGTATGAATTTTGTACAATTGTACAAAAATTTGCCTTGCCAAATCAGCCAACCAAAAATGGCTACATTTTTTCACCCAAATATCAATTATTTTATATAAAAATAGGGTTTTGGGGCCTTCGACACTTAATGGTGAGGTTTATTTTGTTCCAAAGTACACCCAATAAAATCTCATACCGAAATCACCTTCAAATTTGAGGAGTTTGCAGGTTTGGAACTTTGATTACAATGTAGGAGTTGTGATAGTGGACTCCAAGGAGCTAATAGTGAGCTCCCACAACCTAGGATCACCTACAAAACCAAATATTTCCTTCCACAAGAGAGTATGGAAAGAAAATAACTTGCTTGATTATGGATGTAATAATGGATTAGTGATAGTACATTCCCTATGGTACAAATGTACAAGAAGCATTGCTTATATAAGCAAGGTGAGAGATAGGATTAGACAAGATCATGACAAGTGTCATAATCTTATGACATGACACAACAAGTATTAAATGACCTAAGACACAATAACTAAATAGTATAAGATAAGATAAGATATAATAACAACTAAGACTTCTAGAAAAATTCCTAGGACCTAATTAATCTTAACATGTGAATAACACCTACTAGTTGAACTAGTTAGGTAAAACATCTTATTCATACCAACAACAAAAAATAAGAAAGAAGTAAATAAAATATTAATACAAGCTATAAATAATTAAGCATAGAAATTATCATTATCTCATGGAATCTAGTAAGGATCTCCCTTCAAAATGTCATCCTTATCCCAAAAAGTAGCATCAAATTCTCCATCATTAATTGCAAGACATTTGTCTTCAAGTTTATGAATTTATTCTTGATAAGAGTGGATACTCTCTATAAAAATTGTTACCAATAGGTGTAATTGTAGGAATTTGTGTCATTACCCACCTTTATTGCTTCTTTGGATGTGGTTGCATAGAATTTTTTTGTATCTATTAAATTATAACACTTTGTTGCAATACCCTTGAAGAAGAAGTGTTTTAGTACTAAATACAATTTTTTGAAACATATTTCCCTTATCCTTCTTAGGTGGATATGGAGGTAAAATATGCTCACTGTGATCATATACCATCTTAGCTTTGTCTTTCTCTTTCCTTGATCCTCTAATTTTATATTATACACATTACAAAGATGTGTTTCACTTTCATACGGTGGTTCCTTATGGTTGAGTATGTAAGTATCTAAAGTAACATAATTTAACTCTTGAAGGAACTCATATGGATTTCATTTACCCTTTGCAACTCTTTCCTCTTTAGCATGTCTAGTAAATTGATGCACCCAAAAAATTAACAAACCTCAAATATTCAAGCCATGGTTTACCAAGCAAAATAGAAAATCTATTTGAAGAGGTAATCACATGATAAAGGATGTGTACCTCTTGAGGACCCACTCTAAGAGGTAAAATGAGACATCCAAAAAGTATGAATCAATATTTTATTAGTCATTTCCAAAGATTCCTAAATGTGTGTATAAGTTCTTAGTCATAAGTGAGTAGCATCCAAGAAGTCTTCAATTTTATTAAATTGATTTGTACTTGATCTATGATAATATCCTTGACAAGTTTGTCATGTATTTTAACATTGACATGTAATGGGTCATATAGACACCTAAAATTAACACATCATCAATTTCAACTATTTCCTCTATAATTGATATTTACATTTGATCATTATCTAATTATCATTCTATTATTAATTAAACAATATTTTAATTATTTAATTAATAAGTAGATGGAAATGTTTTCAAGTGGTGTAGGAAGAATAGTAAGGAAAAGGGAAAAAATAGGTTCAACCGTGGTAGGTACAAAATCAAGGGTAGTTTAAAAGAAGGATAACGTGTGGAGTAAGGTGGGTCAAAATAGAAGTAAGAAATCTTAGATTTAGTGGGGAGAGAAGTATAATGGAAAGAGTTTATAACACAAAAGGGGATAAAACAAAATAAAGGAAATGGGAGCCATACCATCATCTTGGGAAGAATTACTAACAATATTAATAGAGTGGTAATCAAGAAAGCTATAAGACCCATTAGGTGAGGAATCATCACAATTGGAAAGTCAACCAATAGCAAGGACAAGGAGAGGAAGAGACTAGTGTCTATCATTAAGGGATGTTCTTGAGGGATGAGGATAATATGGATCATTATAATGGTTTATTGACAAAGATATGCACATGTTAGAACAAGGTAAGAAAAATGGGGGAACAACGACACATGGAGATTGCTTAAGTAAATGAGGTACGTAATGGTGTAGGGTATGCCAAGTGAAAATACTAACATAAGTAGAAGACATGTCATGAATCAGGAATTCAAAGATGTGAGTAAGCATAAAAGGGCGATTATTAAAGATATTATGGAAATTTAATGAGGATCAAGGATATTAGCACAAATGAGAGGAGAAGATGATGTAAAATCCATTACATAATTCAAGGGAAGTGTGGATAAATTAAATAATATTGAGAATGGGGTTCAAGGAAGACTAGATAAAGGGTTGGAACAACAAAAAATTCTATTGAAAGGTTAAAAAAATCATGTAAAAATAGACGGGTATAAAATGTTAGGAAAGATGATAAAGTAGATAGGTGGGATAAGAAAATAGGTATTGTGAAAGTTTGGGAGAGTGTAGTATTTTTATTGTTAGTTCTTAGATTCTACCAATTATTTGTTATCATAATTTATATATTGTTTGGTGTGTCCTTAATTACAATACCCTAATGGATATTGTATAAATTCTAATATTGAGTCAAATCTATTAATCTTATAGTGATAGTGCTTTCATCATTGTTGTTTACCTTTTTTATATCATCAAAGAACCCTTGTTATGTTGTAATACAACTACAAATAACAACTTATGGTGAAATAGATTGATTGATTTGGAAGTGTTTATTATTGTTGATATTATTGTATTGTCTATAAATTTATTTAAATTATCTATATGGGTTGTTATGTTTATAATTATAAATGAGTATTACTAGTTATGATTACAGTTTGTCTTAATTTGTGTATATGTTATCCAAATTGACATATTAGAGTTTTTGAAACTAAATTTGTTTGTCTTATGTGTTGAGATAAACTTATTGAGGTTGGCCATGATGTAAATTACAAGAAATATATTTAGATGTGGCTTCTATGATAATATGCATGTATTAAAAGCATGTAGATTGTTTGATAAAATAACAAAGATGTTTGAACAAAAAAAATTGGTTTATGACATACATTATTAATATATGAGTATAGGGGATAGACCTTCATGATCTTTAAATTTTTTTATGAAAATATCTAGAAATAGAAGGCCAAAAACTTCTTATCAAAGCTTTTCTTGATGCAAAGTCTATTGAAATGTTTATTTGTTCAATTGAAATGATGGTCTCGTTGTCAAATCAAGCTTTTACTTATTCTTTGGAATCACCATTACCCTTATTTTGTTATAAAAAATGTCAAACTATAAAAGATACCTTGAATAGTGAAGTAAGCACTTTTATCTTGTATACATGTTCAAATTGATTACTTGTAGGTTAGTTATAAATAATGATAATGATTGAGGCTTATGTGGACCCAACTATTCCCATTTGTTCTTATGCATCCTACACATTTTCTAAAAATTGTAACCTATATGAGAGTTAAGTATAAAGAGAGACTAATGGGTTAGATTAAGGGGACTAGTCTACTTGAATAACTTGGGATAGTTAGTGAAAAAATCCTCTATTCTAGTCTAATATGGTTTATTACACTAAAATCATGTTAGTGAGTTGTGCCTAGATATCGAGTTGGGTGTATACAATTGTATGGTGTCATCCCAACCATATAGTCTCTAAGACACCTTTCTCAAACCCAAAACCTTATCAAGGGTGTAATTACGAATGCATATTATATTGTATGTTAGAGTTCAAGTATCATCTACTTGATATTGGACTCCATTTGATTTTACCCTTATATGGTACTCTACTCTAACCATGCCCATGAAGGAAAAGTCCCATTTAAAAGGGTGGGGATTTCTTGTATATGACTATGTTGATTTCAAGAAGGAATGTTGGCATGCCAACATGATATTATCGACTAAAATTATAATAGGATTGCATACACAATTATTATGAAGCTTGAGAATTCCCTTATATGATGTAAACTTAGTTATTGTCATTGATGTTTTTTAAGTATTGTTTATGGAACATTGTCATTTTGTTGTTTTATAAAGTGAAAATAGTATTGGAATCAACATACCGGTTATTATATATTAAGATATCTTTATAACATGTGGGTAGCAACCATCTAAACTATTGTCCATTTTTGTAGGTAATCTAGAAAGGGTTGCATATGCACCAATTGAAGATTAAAATGTAAAAACATTAGATTTTGGATACCATGAGTATTATAATGGCGATGTTCACAATGCTCAATGATTAAACTTCAACATGAACCAAGTCTTTTATAAACTTATCTAGTTGATGTGTAGTTAATAAAATTAGGGCATGCAGTCATTTAGAAGAACCACATGACCTTGATTCTCTTACTTAAATATGTAGGTAGTCGAATCTAGGGCCTTATTAACATGAATTATGTTTTATCTCCTTATGTATCAACACTAGTACTTACATGATGCAAGAGCACGGGAAATCCTACAAATCCAAAAATATATTTTTCCTTATTTTTCTTTTTGGTTGTTTTTGTTTTTCAAGCATGTTAACATTTTAAATCTATTTTCTTCCCCATCTCCCTAAAATTGAATTCAATTTCAAAGGTTGATTTTTCAAATTTGGATTTGGGATTTAAATGCCAAGAATTATTGTTTCATGGAATTTAATGCGTTGCACATAACCCCATGCCCAAGATGGAGGAGGTCATTTTTGGCATTTGTAACTCCTCCTAAATTTGAATTTGGAATTTAATAATCGGGCAAGAGGAATATATGCGCCTGGAGGTGGAAAAGTGGAATGATGGGAGTCTAAATGAGCAAAGAATTTTAAGATTCTTACCAAATAATGAATGGGGAGTTACATGAGAATCTTGGATGCCCAAGGAAGGATGAAAAAAAAGCTAGAAAATGTAGCAATATTGAGGGGGGAGAGAGCTAGGCCCATCTGTGGGATTGAAGACAACATGAAGAAATTGAAAAGAGACTCAAGGAATTGGAAGAGAAAGGACCTGTGAAGTAGCTAGGGACGCCTAAGGATGAAATTATAGGAATTTATGGCTGATTTTTGTTGTTGTTGTTGCTGATTGAAGGATTCATGTCTCAAATTTTTGAGGTTGAATGTTAAAAGTTTGCATGTAGATTATTGTTTTGTTCATTGTTTAGTTCTAGAAATTGTTGTTGCAAGCTCTTGGAGGATTTAATTAATAAAATCAACATGTTGGTCCTGAATTTCTTGTCAATTTTTGTGCTGGAGAATTTGAAGTGAGCTCACAATCATTTAATTTTATTATTAAAAAGCTAGTTTTCTTGTTGTTGAGTGAGGGAGTTGCAAGAACTAATAATTGAAGAGGATGTTTGGTTGTTGATTTGCATCATTTCGTGTAAATGTATGGTTAAATGGCATTTTTTCTTTCACAAAATTGAATATTATTAATATGTTATATCTTTTATGAGTTTAAATAAAAAATGTATACATGTGATTTTTAAATTTCAATGATCACTAGATTATATACTTAATTAATTTGATTTAGAAATAACTTTATAAGATTCATATAAATATGATTATAAAACAAATTATTTATTCCACTATACATGATTTTAGAATTCAAATTTATATAAATTAACATGAACTATTTGAATTATATACTATTATTGTGAACTTCTAATTCATTGTAAAATAAATGTTTGATTAAGCTCAATATGATGGTTAAATTTCTAATAATATTATAAAAACACAGCTTCTCATGGTTACAATAGTATAAATAACTACAAGATAACCTAGTCGAAATTAAATTCCTTGAAAACAAATGGAGTATATAAGCTATGTTATTGAATCTCAAAAGGGTTGTGTCTCTTTATGATACCACTATTTGCAATTATCACTTGAAACTTTAATGTGGATATATTCCCCCCATCAATCAATATTGGGCCCATGACTTTTTAACTTTATTTTTATATAAGTCTACTTTTAGATTTTTTTAGAATTGGATGTATGGCGACCATTCACAATGGATGATTTGAGATTATGATTTTCCATGTGGTGCCATCCTATCTTTCATTTTCAAATCAGTTCCTACCATCTTCACCTTGAGAAAAACAAGTTGGATTTTTTTATTTCTTTATGTTCTTACAAGTCTCGCTCCACTTAATAACGTGGTTGCAGCAAATATTTATTTATTTATCTCCACTAGTTATGTTGGTACAGAAAGGGGTGAATATAGGATATTCATGAATTATGTCTCTCTAAAAGAAAGAAGTGCATGATTTCCCCCACTTCATATTTCGTAAATTCTCCCATGGGCTGATAAATGTATGCTTTCAACCACGTCGAAGAGATCACATGGATGAGAATCATCCTCGATGCTTTCCTAAAAGTAGCTCATAAAATTATGTAATTTTTTATTAAATACAAAGAGAGGATAAATGTTAAGTATGATTAAAGTTAACAAATTAATATGTAAGATTTTTACAATAATATGTAATAGCTTGTAATAACACATAACATAGTAGATATATTTGGAAAAAATCCATCAAAATTTTTAATAATAATAAAGGAACACTTGATATATTGTTAGTAAATATTAATATTGTAGTTACAATAAAATGTTAGATTATCTTCTCTTAGACTCATTCACTAATTATGTCTAAAGAAAATTCAATAACATAATTTCATACAATATTTTATCTTTATCCCAAGATTTTTATTTGTGGATCAAGTCCAAACAAAAAGTCATGTGCTAAATCCAACTCACGATAATGCATGGTGAGTTTTAAAGTTGGACTCATCTTTCTTTTAAAAAGATGCTTTTGCATGTCATGCATTAGTGATAAATCTCCCGCAATTTTACAATTCACAATTCAATCCTTCTCTGCATGCTCTTAATAAATTTTTACATGTGACATAAATTGGCATATCAAGTGGTTAGGAGGAATAAAAGATAAAGTAAATAATAACTAAATAAAGTTAGGAATAAGCAAAATGATGCAAAATTCGTAGAGCAAAGGCGAGAGGAAGCGAAATAAGCAAAAGACTGGAGGCATAAGGTGTGGCACTCGGAACTAGCAAACAGGTGGTTGTTGGGGATCTGAAGGACATGCGAAAGTCAAGGATCGTCCATGTGGCGGTCCTCCCCAGTATTGGAGTCTGGAGCAACAAACAGAGCCGAGGAATGGTTGGTTAGGGAATAATAGGCTTGAAGGGCCTCCTCAACATGTAGGGAAAAGAAATGATCCAGTTTGGATTCCTCAGAGAAGGAATCTTAGACAAAATCCCTAGAGGATCTATGGAAGAAAGAAAAATGAGCAAATTTGGATCCCAAAGAAAAACCAAAACCATGGGAATCATGGGATGCCCTATTCCCCCTCAGACCGGAAAGACAAAATCGTGTGGATTGCAACCAATTATTTGTAGCCTCAATGGGATTACCTCAAGGAGCATGGTCTCTTCATGAAATGGACTAGAGATAGCGCCCCAAAACAGGAGATCGTGGATTGGTTCGTAGAGCGCTTTGAAGGTCAAGTAAGAGCCAAAGCCTTATCTAAAAATATTTTTAGTTGAATGTGCCAAACTGAATATGAAAAAGAAATTTTGTATGGGGAACCCTTGTTTTTTAATGGCTTTTGCTTTTACAAAATTGACTGGGAGCCAAACTTTATCCCCAATCTTCATAAACCAAAAATGTTTCCACACTAGATTAGCCTAGAAAACTTGCCCTCTGAGTATTGGAGTGAAGAAACATTGGGTAAGATAGGGGATGCCCTAGGGGCTCTGATCAGTTTTGAAGAATATTTTTCCTAGGGGAGTTAGATATTGTGAAAATATTGGTTGATTTGAACACCGAATTCAGATTCTTAGACAACCTAAGGATTCTCACAGACAAAGGAGAATGGTTCGAGAAGATCAAAGTGGATTTAAAAGGGAGTAAATGCATAATATGCAAGAGATACCTTGAGGGGTGTTTGAAGGGTGCAGGCAAGGCCGTAGATCAGGCCTTATATGAAGGTTGGTGTGGTAAGGGCCCCAAGCAAAATCCATGTCAAGTAACCTCTGGAGAAGAAAGATTCATGGAAAGTCAGGCAACAGAGGAGGACTAGAGGGCCCCCAATACAGAGGGAAAGAAGGATTTAGGGATTCTAGGACAAATGCAAACTTAGATGGTCTCCAAGCACTTCAAACACTAATGAATGATACAGAGGAACTAGAGGACATTTGTGATAGCATCTTGGATATCTTGATAGAGGTTGGAAAAGGGGATTGTGGTCAGGAAAACACAAAATTAATTCAAGCCCAACCAATAAGTCAGAGGATAGAGGAGGATAAAGTCACTTTTTGGGGAGCAAGGAATGAAGTCATGGGCGATGAGGTCAATGACAACTTCATGACTTTAACCATGGGTAATTATGAAGAAGGTCAAGATAAAATCATGCAGCTCATTCTCTCCTCCCTTGCCATGGTCGGGGTTGAATTATATGAGATTCTCAACGCTTCAATGTCATTAGAAGAACAAAAATTACTCTTGAAGGTTGCTACAAAATTAGAGGAAGAACAAGAGGAAGATGCTTTTCCAAGCAAATTAGGGTACTTCAAATCCTATCCAACAAGTCCAAGCCAGACTGTGGGAAAAGAAGATCCAAGGGTAGGAAATCATTGTAGAAGCTTAGAACTATGGATGAGGATGTTGAGGGTCAACAGAAGCTCACATCTATGCTTATGCTAGGGAAGGGTACCCTCCTTCCCAGATCACCATGAAGCTCTTATCTTGGAATGTTAGGGGCCTAAATGCCCCTAACAAGCAGCACTTAGTCAAAAGAAGATTTTCTTTGACCAAGGCAGATATTATATTCATACAGGAAACTAAGCTAAGCAATGAGGAGTTTGAGGCTTTCAAAAAGAAGGTTGTGGGGTGGAGTGCTTCTGGCATCCAAGCTAGTGGAGCCTCAAGTGGATTGGAAATCTTTTGGAAATCAAACTCTATAAAGGTAGAAATCTTAGCAAAAAATCCATGTTGGCAGGAATGCTAGGTTTGTAGTATCCAATCTAAGCTCAAAAATGTGTACGATCCTAACTCCCGCATTAGAAAATGAAGTGTTTGGCATGAAATTGAACTGTTCCTCAACTCTATTCAAGAGAAGAACTTCTTTCTTGCTAGGGATTTCAATGCAATCTTAGAAGCAAAGGACAAACATGGAGGTATCTGTGAGGAGAATCAGTCACAAAAGGACTTCATAGAATGGTTCTTAAGGAATCAAATGCTAAACATATAATTTAGGAATGGATCCTTTACATGGACGAACAGATGGGTAGGCCCAGCCATGATAGCATAAAAGTTAGACAGATTCTTGTTTTGGGGTGGTCTTGACAATTTTCCATATGTATTTGAGGCAAGTATTGTACCCTATGCTAGTTCAGATCATCTACAAATTCAATTAGAAATACAAGAAGATAGAACCCCCTCTAGATCACCGTTCAAATTTGAAAATATGTGGTTCAAAGACTTGCACTTTTCATCCTTGGTAGAAGAATGGTGGGTGAATTTCAAGTTACAGGCTCAAAGATGTATTGACTAATCACAAAAGATGAAGTGGCTAAAATAGAGGATCAAAGAATGGAATTGGAGTTGCTTCAAAAAAAAATTGAGACAAAGGAGAGTATCGAAGAGGAACTCCATAACTTGGAAGAAGACATAATGCAGAACGATATGAACCAACAAACCTATTACAAAGAGAAGGAGCTTTTAGGGTAGTATGAGGATGTCTTAGCCAAAGAAGAAGTCTTCTGGAGACAAAAGTCTAGGGAGGTGTGGCTTAAGGAAGGAGATAAGAACACAAAGTTCTTCCACAACAGCACAAGGAAATGAAGGTGTGTAAACAGAATCACAAGCCTGAAACGTGCAAATAGATATACAGTTGAAGAGCCGAGAGAAGTGGCTGAGGAAGCAGTCAAATACCTCAACTGCCTCCTCAACAACTTGGAAGGTTCACACCTTCATCATTAGAAATATTTGTTAAGAAATATACCCAAGGTAGTGTGAGAAGCACAAAACAAGATGTTAAATGCAAAATTTTCTAAAGAAGAAATAAAATCGGCCCTCTTTCAGTTGCATCCAAATAAGGCCCCTAGACTGGATGGCCTGCCAACAAATTTCTTCCAAAAATTTTGGGAGCTGATTGGGGATGAGTTGGTGGAATCAATAGAAGCATCTTGGAACTCTGATACTCTACTCAAAGAAGTAAACAATACCGCAAACTCGCTAGATGATTACAAGCCAATTTCTCTCTGTAACACAATCTACAAAGTTATGACAAAAGCCATGGAAAATAGGGTAAAAACTCTTATCCCATCGATGATTGTGGAAGAAAAAATTGGGTTTGTCCCAGGATGGGCAATTTTAGAAGGGATAATCATAACTCGGGAAGTAATTCACTCGGTGCAGTAGAACAAACAGACCAGTATGATCATCAAATCAGATATCAGGAAAGCCTATGACATGGTAGATTGGATATTTTGATTAAAGTCTTAGAGGCCTTTAGGTTCAACAAATGATGGTTGAACTGGATCTACAATTGCATTTCCTCTCCTAGATTCTCGGTGCTTGTGAATGGCTCACCTAAAGGTTTTTTTGAAGTGTCAAGAGGGTTGTACCAAGGGGATCCACTATCTCCTTTTTTATATATTTTGATGGCTGAGGCACTAGGGAGGACAATAACGCACAACATCAACTCCAATCTGATCGAAGGAATCAAAGTAACAAGTGGTCTTTAGGCCATCTCCTACCAGCAATTCATAGATGACACATCTTTGATGGGGGAAAAAAAGAGAAAGGACGCATTTCAGTTCAAGGCAATTCTCAATAAATATGCTAAAGCCTCAAGGAAAATAGTGAATGAGAATAAATTTGAGGTGTTCTTCTTCAACACATCTAGGCAAAAGTAGCAAGAAGTTTTAAGAGTACTAGCCTATAAAAAGGGAGAGCTTCCTTTCACCTTCTCAGGTGTCCCATTGGCTAAAGGGGTCAGATCAACAAGGCTTTGGGATCCATTCAAACTCAGAACAAGTGCAAAATTTAATACATGGAAAGCGAAATGGCTAACATGGGAAGGGAGGATTAGACTGATCAAATTAGTCTTATCAGCTCTCCCAATCTACCTCATGTCAATAATGTGCATACCAAGTGGTTATGCTTCAAACCTAGTAAAATTGTATAGACAATTCTTCTAGAAAGGTAGTGAAGATAAGAATAAATTAGCTTTGATCTCCTAGGAGAAATTGTGTAGGAAAAAAGAGGATGGTGGTTTGGGCTTCAAACATCCAGATCTCCAGAATAAAGCACTAGGGGAAAAACTCATTTGGCGGATGCATTGCCAACCACAGAACAAATGGGCTAAGATCTTTCACCACAAATATCTACAGGATAACAGCTCGAGGGACATCCTGAAAATCTCCAACCCTCTGAAAGGCTCTCGAATATGGAATTTCATGCAAAAATGTAAGAAAGTGGCATGCAATTACTTATCATGGGAGGTTTATGATGGAAGGAAGGCCTTATTTTGGGAAGATTCATGGTCTGGCCTGCCAAGCCTAGATAGAATGTTTGACGAAGGAGAGGCTAAGCGGGTTCTAAAGTAAATTTTCTAAAGAAGAAATAAAATCAGCCCTCTTTCAATTTCATCCAGATAAGACCCCTGGACCTCGTCAACAAATTTCTTCCAAAAAATTTGGGACCTGATCGGGGATGAGTTGGTGGAAGCAATAGAAGCATCTTGGAACTCCAGTACTCTACTCAAAGAAGTAAACAATACCTTCATAGCCCTAGTAGCAAAAAACTCGCTAGATGATTACAAGCCAATTTCTCTTTGTAACACAATCTACAAAGTTATGAAAAAAGCCATGGAAAATAGGCTAAAACCTCTTCTCCCATCGCTGATTGTGGAAGAACAAACTGGGTTTGTCCCAGGATGGAAAATTTTGGACGGGATAATCATAACTCGAGAAGCAATTCACTCAGTGTAGTAGAACAAGCAAGCCAACATGATCATCAAATTAGATATCAGGAAAGCCTACGACATGGTAGATTGGAGATTTTTGATTAAAGTCTTAGAGGCCTTTGGGTTCAACAAACAATGGTTGAACTGGATCTACAATTGCATTTCCTCTCCTAGATTCTCAGTGCTTATGAATGGCTCGCCTAAAGTTTTTTTTGAAGTGTCAAGAGGGTTGTGCCAAGGAGATCCATTATCTCCTTTTTTATATATTTTGATGGTTGAAGCACTAGGGAGGACAATAACCCACAACATCAACTCCAATCTGATCAAAGGAATCAAAGTAACAAGTGGTCTTCAGGCCATCTCCCACTAGCAATTCGCAGACAAAACATCTTTGATGGGGGTAGCAAAGAGAAAGGAGGCATTTTAGTTCAAGGCGATTCTCAATAAATATGCTAAAGCCTCAGGGAAAACAGTGAATGAGAATAAATTTGAGGTGTTCTTCTTCAACACATCCAGGAAAAAGGAGCAAGAAATTTTAAGAGTACTAGCCTATAAAAAGGGAGAGCGTCCTTGCACCTTCTTAGGTGTCCCATTGGCTAAAGGGGCCAGATCGACAAGGCTTTGGGATCCACTCAAACTCAAAACAAGTGTAAAATTGAATACATGGAAAGTGAAATGGCTAATGTGGGAAGGGAGGATTACACTAATCAAATCAGTCTTATCGGCTCTCCCAATCTACCTCATGTCAATAATGTGCATACCAAGTGGTCGTGCTTCAAACCTAGTAAAATTGTATAGACAATTCTTCTGGCAAGGTAGTGAAGATAAGAAGAAATAACTTTGATCTCCTGGGAGAAATTGTGCAGGACAAAAGAGGATGGTGGTTTGGGCTTCAAACATCTAGATCTCTAGAATAAAGCCCTAGGGGAAAAACTCATTTGGTGGATGTATTTCCAACCACAAAACAAATGGGTTAAGATCCTTCACCACAAATATCTACAGGATAATAGCTCGGCGGACATCCTGACAATCTCCAACCCTCCAAAAGGCTCTCGAATATGAAATTTCATCTAGAAATGTAAGAAAGTGGTATGTGATTACTTATCATGGGAGGTTTATGATGGAAGGAAGGCCTTATTTTTGGAAGATTCATGGTCTAGCCTGCGAAGCCTAGATAACATGTTTGACAGAGGAGAGGCTAAGTGGGTTCTAAAGGAAATTTGGGGTGACAAAGTGAGAGACTAGACCTAATCCTAGAGGAGAACAACTTGGTATTAGGCTAGAAATGGAAGGACTTTACAGGACTTGGCTTGCCACAAAGGGAAGTGAAGTTCATATCTGATGCATTAAAAGAAAGGCCTCTCACATTGCGGACTGGCTATGATACCCTAGTTTGGGTTGACTCAAAGTCGGGTAGCTATAATGTAAGAGACGACTACAAGGTGTTGTAGATGGAGCGAGGGAGAACTATTGAATGACTTCCTCTTCACCTATGTTGGAGCAAAGGTTTCCTCCCCAAGGCTAGGAAATTTGCTTGGGTGGCCTTACAAAACAAGATACTAACAGCGGAAAAATTTCTCCACTTAGGCTACCATGGACTGTCCAGAGGTGTTTTGTGTGAATAGGCTGAGGAAACCACAAATCATCTTCTTCTTGGATGCCTGTTTTCTCAAGAATGCTGGATATGGCTATGTGCAAGGTTGGGTTGGGCTTGTGCCTTACCTAACGAGTTGCTTAGCTACTTCTGATCATGGCCATCATTAAAAAACATGCAATTTATGGGGATATATGGACTTTGAGCCCTTCGATAGTAGTGTGGGAGATATGGAAGGAGAGGAATAGGAGGTTGTTCCAAGATAGAAAAATGAATCTAGTCTCCCTCATAAGTAAGATTGAGGCCGCCCTGGTGGAAACAATGAATGCCAAATTGGAGCAATGTGCAGGTAAGGATAAGGCCTTTTTGGAGTGGGATGCCAAGTTACACAGGGATTGGCCCTCTCTTAGGGTGCCTTCTTGGGTAGGGAATGGTGGCGTTGGATCACAAATATCTCGGGCTACTGTAGTATGGTCTCCCCCCTGGTGGATGGTAGAAACTAAACTTTGATGGGGCATCCAAAGGTAACCCAGGCCCATCAGGTGCTAGTTGAATTATAAGAGATTCACAGGGGATCCTTATCTCATCTTCAACTAAAATACTTCCGAAAGGAATTGATAATGAAGCCGAATTTTGAGCAGTAATATATGGATTGAAGCTTTGCAAAGAGCTCGGATTGAAAAATATATCCATGGAAGGGGATTTAGTGTTGGTCATAAATGCATTAAGAAGTGGTAAGGTTACAAATTGGAAACTTAGAGTGTTACTGTCCATAGCCACATAATTGATGCAAACCTTTGAAAGTACAATAGTGAACCACATTTATAGAGAAAGGAATGGCGAAGCGGATGCCCTAGCCAATGAAGGCATGGAGGCTGAATAGTTTTTGGCCCATGTGCCAACTAGATGCATATAGTCTATGCCAATGATGGCTAGATCTGGAATATGGGCCTCCCCAGATAGGTGGAAGGAGGCAAAGTGAGCGGACTCTCCGCCATCATAGCTAAGCAGTTTGAAGCCATTAATTTGGAAATGATGGATTCATAAACTAGGATGGATTTTTCTATTGAAGCTAGTGTATGGAGTAGGGGAATGCAAGATGGTGGGAAGTGTGAATCATCTTCCTTTTTTGGAATGCACACACAGTACGCTTTCAAAGGAAAATTTGACTACCAACACTCTAACTTCCTCGGGAATTCTGAAATGGAGGACATTGAGCTTTGTGCAAATTAAATGGTCACCTACAGTGAATTATTTGGCTTTCTATTGAGGGGACATAGAAGAATTAAAATAGATGACTGACCATAAATGAAGATCAATGACGGGCCTCCTATTTATTTGATGTTTTGGAGAGAAATTGGTATAAAAAATGGATACTCCAATAAAGTTGAAGAGCTCCAAGAAGGAGGTTGCTTTCCTAGGTTACATTTCTGACTAGCGCCTAAAGAATATATGTTGCAACGAGGAAATTTTGTGTTTAGAGGCAGTAAGAATGGTGCTTGGGAAGGCCTATTATTTTTCAAAACAATCAAACTAGGGCCAATTCATACATCTCCTCTCAATTCCTAGCTTCACTTTTAGACTTGAGTCTGTCGAAGGAGAGATTCTTGTTGATGTTGGGAACGATGTTCAAACGTTCGATTTTGGTTGGGGATATCGACATAGTTGCAGTAGTTTTTCTAGAAGTCAGACTCTTATGGCTGAATGACATGGCACACATGTTTTAGAAAGGTGTGGAGGTGGAGTGGCATCCATTCATCCTAGACTTGAAAGGCAATGAATGACAATGACACAGGAGATGGGTCTCCATAGGGTATAACTTCTTATGTCGAAGGTTGGGGTTGGATGAGGTGGTTGGTTTACAATGGTGCCATGCCTTTTCTAAACTGGTGGGCTCTGGTCGCTTCTATGAAGATGTTTAAGGGTCTGATGGTGGAGGGATTTTGATTTGTTTTTCTTTTCCATGTTCAATTATGTGAATCTTGTTGGCTCAATGCCAAATTTTTATTTTTTATTTTGGATCCATCATGGTGATGGGATGACTCGATGTAATTTTTTCATCAGATTAATATAAATGCATGCAACTTTGGCTATATATTACATATCAAAAAAAAATTGGCATATCAAGTGGGAATATAAATAATACAAATCAATTAATTAAATAAACCATTAGGATTTACACTACCTATGAAAACTAATCTCAAAATTCTCCCACTTGTTGTATACCTTGAAAGACCAAAAGGGAAACAGACAAAAATGAACTACTTGCTAAGGAATAAACACCCATAGCTATATTGCATCATTTGAACTCCTTTGTGCTCGTGGCCTTTACAAAATTGTTTACAACATCCCCTGAGGTGTCCACCATCTCAACCATAATGCACTTTGTTACACCTTATTGTTTATTTACCATATACTATTACCTTTATGAGTAAATATGTTTTTAATACATGATTATATCTTGATGAATTTCAATGGATGAATGAAATGTATGATTATGCATTTTGATGAATTACTTTTTAAATTCTTAAATGATTCCTATGATATATGATGAATGTGATTTATATGTTATCAACTAACTACAAACATGTTGCTCTAAGTTGGATGCAAGGAAGGTTCAAACCCTCTAGTGGGGGGGAGGTGTTAGAAACCAAGATTAGACATGCAAACCAGAAAATCCTTCCACATAAGAGAAAAAAGAAAAAAGCAAGAGCTTTGCATGAAGATGTGCAAATTGATATTATTCAAGAATTTAGAAATTACATGAGATGATTTGCTTTATAAAAGCAATGTATGCATAACCCTAAAGGAAACCCTAAAAGGAAACCCTAGTGTGCACACTTAATAATTAATTATTAATGTGCCTAAGTTTAGCTTAAGTAACTAAAGTGATAAGTGACTTAATTAATTGACCAATATGATGTAATTAATTAAGTGAAATAACTTATTACTCTAACAGGAGGGAGAGTATCACCCAGGAGAGGAGGTTGGTATGGGAACCATTGGTATATCTATCTGATTAGACACACACACTCACTTGCATAGGTCAGAGGAACCTTGTCGAGTCAATCTAAGTTTTGTGTCAGTAAGTGTTAAACCTAAGTTGATAGCTTTTTCGTTGATAAGAAAGTTAGGTTTGTTTTTATTTAATCCCCCTTGATCATTTAGTCAATTTGAGTTAGAGTATTAAAACTCTTGTGATTAGCATAAGTTTTATATTGTGTATTTAAATATAAATATATGGTACATATATATAGAATATGGTGCAGTCATGGTAGGAGGGTTCTAGAAGGAACAATTTGAACTGTGCAGCAATGAATCAACATAGCGGAAACAACACAAAAAATTGATATGCAAACATGAATCTTCATTAATATAGAATGCTTACATGCAACTTTGGCCACAAGGGTGAACTGCAAGGTCTCGCAAGCCTTGTCACAAGGGCTTCAACAATACAACTAGCCAACAGGCCTTATTACATGCCCTCAAAGGGTTTTGTGCGAAATAAAATGAATCTAAAGCATCTAACTTAGAATTGATGATTTACAATGAATTGTAATGCTCATAAATATGCTCCTCAAGCTCCAAAATAGGTCTACTTTGACCACAAGGGTTAGTAACCTGATGAATGATCAAATATGAATGTCAGCCTCAAGATATGAAGAATTAGCTCCACACTAAATGAATTAACTTGTGAATCTCCAAGATAGGTCCCAATTGACCCAAGATTCTTGTATGATGTCCAATTAGGCTTTGCATGATCTGGAATAGGTCCGCAATGAGAATCTAGACTAGGTCGGCCCCAAATGCTCTAACTGGTAAAATAGTGAATTTTTGGGAGTGATAACTTTCAACAAATTGCAAATGATGTGAAATTTGGATATGTGATAGGTGTCAATGTGTAGATGCTATATTTTTCTCTTCAATGTGAGAAACAATGATGTGGTAAAATGCAAAATGAACTACTGAAATTGCTAATGAATTCAATGCAAGAAAATAACTGCTTTTTGGTTGATACAGGATTGCTTTACAACCAAGGATGCTCCTACATCAGACACCCAGGGTTGGAAGAAAAGTGAGTCCCTCACTTTCCAGGGCTAAGAGAAAAAACAAGACGATCCATCTTAGCCTGAGAAATCCATGATGAATCCTCCACTGGTTTTCCCTTCCACTTCACAAGATATTCTTTGTACTGTTTCTTTCTAGTGCTTCTTCTGGTTCTAGTATCCAAAATCTACTCAATCTCCTCTGATTCTTGATGTGGTAACTGCTCCTTCAAATCCATTTCATCACTACTATCACTTGATTACCCCTTATGAAACTCATATATGTCTACAACATTAAAGATAGGTGATATACCCAATGTCTCTGGTAACTCTACTTCATATGCATTTCCAAAATCAAAATTCCTAAGTATCTTATATGATCCAAACTTCCTCATATTAAACTTGTATGTACCAATAAAAAAATCTCTCTTTCCTCAAATATACCATCACTTCATCCCCAACAGTAAATTCCTTATGTCATCGGTGCTCATTTTCCTTCTCCTTAAACTTATTATTTATGTCTTCCAAATGATTTTAGACCTAATTATGCAATGTCTCCGTGAAATCTATAAACTCTTCTGCCTCCACACTCCTTTTTTTCTCCATAATGATATCTCTTAACTCTGAAACTCCTCTAGGATCTACTCCAGTAACAATCTAAAATGGTGTCTTCCTTGTACTCTGATTCACTAAATTATTATATGCAAACTCTGCTTGTGGTAAAACTACATCCCAACTTCCTGCCTTATCTCCAACCAAACATCTCAACAAATTACCCAAACTTTTGTTCACTACCTCTATTTGTCCATATGTTTGTGGGTGATATGCTAAAATGAACTTCAAATCTGTCTCCATCTTCTTCCACAATGTCCTCTAAAACTACCCAATGAATTTGGTGTCTCTGTCTAAAACTATGCTTTTAGGTAATCCATGCAATCTCACAATCTCCTCAAAAAATAATTCAGCGACATGCACAACATCAATAGTCTTCTTACAAGGAATAAAATGTACCATTTTAGAAAAAAATTCCACTGCAACCATGATAGAATCATAACCTCTTTATGTCCTTGATAATCCCAATATGAAATCCATGCTCAAATCTTCCCAAGGTTTCTCTAGTACCGTCAAAGGTTTGTATAATCTAGTATTCTGACTACTCCCTTTTGCAACTTGAAAAATTATACAACTTTGAACATACTTCCTCACATCCTTATATATCTATGGCCAAAAATAGTGTTCAATCACCAAAGCTATTGTCTTATCCACTCCAAAATTTCCTACTAATTCTTTTCTATGCTTTTCTTTGATCAAATTCTCCCTCATAGAACTACTTGGTATACACAACTGATTTCCTCTAAATAACATACCTTCTTGAATGAAATAGTCCAACCATTAGCTTTGGTCTGTCATTACTGGTTCCTTACATGCTCTCCATGCTTCACCAAAATTTGCATCCTCTTCATACATATGTTTCAACTCCTCAAATCCCAATACTTGTACTCTCATCTTTGTCAACAAATTACTCCTTCTACTCAATGCATCTACAACTTTGTTTGACTTGCCACTCCTATGCTTCAACACAAATTTATAACTCTGTAAGAACTCAATCCATCTCATGTGTCTCTGATTCAACTTCCCTTGACTGTTCAAATACTATAAAGCTTGATCATCTGTATACAACACAAACTCCTTAGGCAACAAGCAATGTCTCCACTTCTTCAAGGCTTGAATTATGGCATGAAATTCCTGATCATAAACTGAGTATCTTCTTCTAGCATCATTCAACTTCTCACTAAAATAAGCTACAATTCTTCCTTCTTGACTCAACACTACTCCAATTGCATTTCCACTTGCATCACAATCTACTTGAAATACTTTGTCAAAATCCAGTAATGCTAACACCGGTTGCTCTGTCACCTTTTGCTCCAACAATTCAAAACTCTTTTGTGCTTCAGATGTCCACTTGAAATCCTTCTTGTCTCCTCTCATTGTCTCTATCATGGGTTACAAACACTACTGAAACTTCTAATAAACTTCCAATAGAAACTAGCTAATCCATGGAATGATCTGACTTCTCCAATGTTTACCGATGTAGGCCAATCTAAAATTTCTTTCACTTTCTCAGGATCCATCTTCAATCCTTTAGCAAAAATAACAAATCTAAGGTATACAAATTTTCTTCCCTAGTCTTACTAAAAATCATAATATCATCCAGGTAGACAATGACAAATTTACCCAATAATTTCTTCAATACCTCATTCATCAATCTTATGAAAGTGCTCGATGCATTGGTCAATCCCAAAGGCATCACTAACCACTCATATAATCTCTCATTTATATCTTAAATGTAGTCTTCCATTCATCTCCTTCTCTAATTATGATATGATGATATCCACTCTTGAGATCAATATTTGTAAAATACTTTGCTCCACTCAAATAGTCCATAATATCATCCATCGTTGGCAATGAGAATCTATACTTGACAATGATATTGTTGATTTCTCTTGAATTTGTACACATTCTCCATTCTCCATATTTCTTAGGTGCAAGTACAACGGTACTGCACATGGGCTCAAACATTCTCTAATCAATCCTTTCCTCAACAACTCTTGAATCTATTGGTTCAACTCTGCATTCTCTGCTAGTGTCATTCTATGTGTTGCTTTTTTAGGTAAACTTGCTCTCAATATAAGATCTATATGGTGAATGATACTCCGAATAGGTGGCAATCCCTCTAGTACATTCTCTGACATAATGTCTTCATACTTTGTCAACAATTCTACAACTTCTTTCTATAGTAGGTCTTCACTCTTTGCTATCTCTAAACTTCCACCTTTCTTTGAGATTAATGCAAAACACATGTTCTCGTGCCTCAATCCATCTAGAAATTTCCATCCATCTACCAAACATAGTCTGGTAGTGCCACAAAATTCATTCTTCTCCTCTTCTTCCAAAGGTATCAACTTGATTCTCTTTCCATTCAATGTCATTGTATAGGTATTCCTTCTTCCATCATGAATTTATTTCTTGTCGTATTTCCATGGTCTTCCTAACAATAAATGACATGCATCCATAGGCATAACATCATACAATACTTCATCCCTATATGATCGAATATGAAATTTCACCAAAAATAGTGATTGATCTCCATGCACTGCTAAATAGCTCTGTGATGGAGGTAAGTGGAAGGAGGAGGATTTGCTAAATTTATATCTATCACAAATATCTATACATTCCAAATTAAGAAGAAATGGAAGATAAGGGCTAAGGATGCAATATTAGTATTTCAAACCTATGAATAGTCTTGAATAAAGAGGTGGACAAGATAAAGATAAGTAACAGTCCAAAAGTGTCAAATGTTGAAGGGTAACCTACAAGTATTAATTCTAGTGCTCAGATAGTGATAAGAGACTATAATAGTTGTGAAGATAAAAACAACCTACAGTGAGAATCTGACATAGCTCAAAAGCTACATGGTAGAAAGCTTACATGGTAGGATTGTTATAAACATTATTTGATGAATATAATAATAATATTTTGTACCTAAAAAAGGGAAACATTCTTTCCAAAATCCTAATACAACAAGGAGTATAACTCAACATTTTGGAGAATTATAACTGTGTCTAATATGCACAGCCAAGGAAATGAGCAAGACACAATATATTCAATATTGGTCTCAATTTGGTTGGTTTCAATCATGGATTAAGTTGCACACAAATGTTGCAGTGGAATTCAAGCAACTAATGATGATAAAATGATGTTATTGCAAGATACCATAAAACTAAGTTATTTGAATTGTGTTTGAATAAAGAGTGTATAGACACAAGTATGCTACAACAAATATTCCATGAAATCTATATATTTTAATGAATGCCAACAGGGAATAGATGAGTTCTACCAAGTATGAATGGCTATCTCTTGTTATTAGTAACTTTTCAAAGAAATCTTTACGTTCTAGAATGAGCACCCTACACTCTTGTGATATATTTATGAGGTCTATCTAAGCATTAAAATTTATAAGAGATTTTCAAGCTAGTGGCAAACCCTATGCAAAGGAGAAAGTTAAAATTAATGTATATTTTAAAACTGAAGGAAACTCATGAGAATTCATTCAATAATTTTTCACAGTTATAGAGAGTACTATCAATTTTTCATAAAAGGCTTTAAAGACTTTAATGAGGTTTGCATGACCAAAAGTAAGCCAACTATAATTATCCTTATAGAGATGTTTCAGTGCAAGGATAATCTATTGACTAATCAACAAAGATCCATCAAAGGATTGAAACATGATATATAAGATAATGAACTAAATTTAAGCCATCTTTTGAAGGAATTTATGTTGATCATAAAGTGGATAGTACTTCATCAAATAGGGAGACAATGAAGAGCAAGTAATAGTATAGGGGAGATATGGAGTAATAGTCTGCAAGTGAGGAAGTCTTCAATAAAGAGAGAGTCATAAAGATCCTTATTCTTTGCCATTATGGGATTCCAAATCAGTTAAAAATAAAATGGCAACATGCTTCTATGTTTATTTAAGAGCAATTTAAAGAAAATTCATTATTAGCAATGATGGGTGTAGCATTATGCAACTATAATCCATCTATCTGGGAGATGGAAGACAGTTGTTGAAGGAGCATCTATATACTGTGGTAATGAAAAACTCAACCAACATTATATTCTACACCATGATGAGGAATGGGGAAGGTTTCCAAGGAGCCAAATAAAGATAATGTTTCTTCCAACACCTAAAGCAATTTGACACAACTACCCACCTATCTAGCAGATCGGAGACATTAGTTGTAAGTATTTAAGAGTGGGGTTGAAGTCTTTGAAAGTATTAATGAAGTTTGAAGGGTTCAAAAAACATCCTCCCATCAATGCCACCTTGGAGTTTTATAACATTAACCCAAGAAAAGACGATTTTCAGGTGCTTAGATGGAGAGGAGGTAGTCAACTCAAGGAAAAGTGACCATTTAATGATCTTTAAGGATTTTTCCTACTTTTTCTCCAAGATAGGATAGAAAAAAGGGACACTTACTCTCATTTTTAGGGGAGTTCTTACTCTTCTATCTTTGTATTGTAACTTTTTTCAAGGTTCTTTCTAGCAGGAGCAACAATGTAACTCATTTCAAACTTGTGTATTATTGTATGTAACACTTCTTTTATTCAATAAAGACAAGTATTTTCCCTTCTCTAATATGTATTTTGTGTGAAAATACAAATAATTGATGTTTTTTCTATGATTTTATGCAAATCCTCTATGTATGTCTCATTCCTTCAGCACCATTATGTGGAGATTTGTACACCTTGTGTAGGCCATAGGTTATGAAAATAGTTTGAACAACTTCTAATTGTGAAAATATCTATTTCTGCCTTTAAGAATTGAGAAAACTTCATCTTTCCTATGAAGTACTAATGTATGAGTATGTAAAAACTTGAGTTGAGCATGAAACAACTCATTCATTTGATCATATTGTGAGTCCAAACAATAGTGTAGGTTTGAAATCATTTTGGTGGATCGACTTATTTATTTTAGGTTTCATTCAATGCCACTTCCTATCTCTTTTCCCAACAACAACAATAGGTAGTTTAGTTTAGGTGATAAAACCAAGGGGATTCTTGTCACATAAAATTACACCCTATTGAACAAGATTTCAGTGTTCTAATGACACAATGGAAACAACCTCAAGGTGTGGGACCTTGCATGAATGAGGTTGAGTCTCCGAAGAAGGATGAATTCCTCTTCTAATCTAAGTGCAGATGTGTTGGTCTAACCTAGCACATGAAAACCCTCTCACTACTCTACTCCAATAGCTCACAAGGAAAAGAGATAGAAAGATAACATAAAATGGAAATAGAGGTGATACACCAAGATAGAAATTTGTTTCTTCCTACTTCATAACAACATAATACATCAATGAAACAAATAAAACACATACTCAGACATGAAGGTAAATGAATTTTACTCAAACATGCAAGAGATAACAATGGTAATAGATGAACTTTATTAACATAAAGCTTAGAATCAATCTTTACAATGGCATAATACAAAAAATGTAGTGTCTGCAATAGACAAACACTAGAGGAGCCATAGGAAGAACCCCTAAAAAGAATACAAGTGTTTCTTTTATAGATCAAGCATAACTTAGATGATCTCAAACCAAACCCTAACCAATTAGAATTAGCAATCAAGGAGATCTGATTAAGGAAATATCTATTCATGAAACCCGCGCTAAAAGCAGAGCCTAGAGAAGCCAAAACCTACATGCCATAACCTTGCCATAAATGTTTTGATAGCATGAGAAAACATTCCATCATAATCCATGAATGCAGACCCTGGATCCTCACAAAATCCACATTTAAATCATGTCTTAATAGGATAATTCCCACCTACAACACACAAAAGAATATATGCACCACCCTATCCATCACTACAATATGGGAGAAGCTCAAAAAATCAAGTTGAAGCTGATAAGATTTGATCTGGTTGTTGAAAATGTAGTTCTGCCATTACTCCTAGACTACCTGCAAACACGACATGCTTATCCATTGGAGTTTGAATTTAGGTCGTTAGATCATGGATGGACACTTGAGATCGTAGCCCCAATAGAAGATTAAAACATGATCATTTGATCATCATAAGATGCATGATCAACGACCATCGTGAGCTCCCTTCACATTGCATCTCCCCATTGAAGCCGCTCCTTTAAAACCATGACAGCTTGCATCCCTATGATGCAATCAAATGATTCCATGTCACTCCATCCATCTCATGTTATATCACATATCACACTTTAACTTTGTGCTTTATGAATTAAAAATGTGATGTAAAGAATCCTCACGATGTGCTACCCGACTAACACCTAGTAGGGAGTATTCGCTCACCATATACCTTTCTTTCTCTTTCCTATCACTCATCATGAACATGGACACATGTCATCATCTCACAATCCTACAAATAACTGATGGCATCATCCTCTAAACAGTGCTGGCACATGGGATCTACTCAATCATTGATTGCTAATCACAACCGTTGATCTTCGTGGGCAAGTATTTGTCACCAAAATTTAGGAAATAATAGTCTTTGATACTCCATGGAACCTATAATCACCTAGGTTGAGGGGCCAATCACTATGATGACTTCAATGGCTTGTCATAACTTAAGCGACCTTCAAATTTCGGTAGTTGGTCAAGACCAAAACCTAGGTAATGAAACCTTGTCGAGAAAAGAAAAGTTATAGTAACCTTTTCGACGACCGATGGGTGTTTTCAAACTAGCATGAAACACTGAAAACCTTTTATCTTTATCACTTTATCATCATTGGGTGGAGAAAAATAAAGTTGAGACAAACTTTTCGAAGACTAGCGCAAGTTTCATAACTTGAGCAAAACTCCAACACAAGTTTTTGAACTTGAGAAAAACTTTGACATGACTCAATTTTACTTAGACAAAAAAGTCTTCATAAAGTTAAGACAGTGATTAAAGATGCCAACACACTTTAGAACTTTGTAAAGACGAACATTGTTGAGAGAAGGAAAGGTTATAAAAACCTAGGTGGTGATCAACAAAGTTATTAAAACTGACCAAAAGACCGATGACCTCAAGAATTAGCCAAATATAACAAAATATTTCAGACGGGATATGATTGGTAAGACTAGGATGTTGGGGTCAGTTGACACATGGTGCTAATGACATGAATTGTTATAGGAAATAGCAAGTCAACAACTAAACATAAGAAAAAGCTAAGGAAAAAAGGGCACCTCAAGGATTAGGGGTCGGATGGAAGGCTTACACCTTGAATGAAAAGATGGAAGCAATAAGAGGGAAGACCAAACCCCGAATTCCAACAAACCAAGACTTGGAAAAATCTTGAAATTCCTTTGATTGGGCTTTAGAGGTCGGATGGTAGACTTGAGGCTTACCAAAATTGAAAGGTGGAAATCGATAAGAGGGAAGCTCAATCCATGAAGTCCAACAAGTCAAGATTTAAAAAAATTCTAAAAATCATACAAGAATTCAATGATTAGGGCTAAGGATTCAGGCTTACCAAAGGGAAACAGTAAGGGTTAAAGGGTAAGGTCAATGGCTGAAACCAAAAACATAGCAAAAAATGGAAGCAAAAGGAGAAGGAGTGGTAGCGATGATGAAGACATGCAAGTATGAAGGGAAGCAAAAACCATAAACCTTGAAAGACTTCAAGACTTAGACAATATTTTGAAGGGGAATTCATGCAAGATGGCCCATGTAAGATCTCTCAGATTGGTTATTAATGATGGGTCATCAAAAGGTGGCATGGAATTTCAACATTTTAGGTGATTTCTATAGGATGATTTCCTGCTAATCATGGAATCTAAGGGTCTTATCAGTCCATTAGGCACAGAGTCATGAAGGGGATTTACAAAATTGGGCCTCCCAAGGGAAAAATAAAACATGTGCAAGCGTGCACTTGGAGAAAAGCATGGAAACTAGAACATACATTCCCTTAAGGAGAATGTAGGGTGTGCAAATACACTTCTTGGAAAACAAAAATAGCTAATGAATATGTACATGAAACTCAAAACTCATCATAAATAAGGTTTGAGATGAATCCCATTAACAGAGATTGGAAGTACCTCACCATCCAACCTAGAAATATGGAATGCATTGGCCTCCTTGCAACTAGTGATGACATATGGACCACTCCAAATGGCATCAAATTTGGAATGTCTTCCAGCTTTGGCACTATATACATCTCATTTTAGCACTAGATCTCCCTCTTGGAACATCTTGTGGATTGCTCTTTTGTCAAAGCTTCTTTTGACTTATGCTTGATGTGTTTCTATGACTTGCATAGATTTGTTCCTTTTCTCCTCCAATTCAAATAGCACAACCAACCTTACTATCATAACATCATTTCCTTCTAACTCCAACTGCTATACCAACTCAAGAGAAGGAATCTCCAATGATAATGGTAACCTTGCATCCCTTCCATAAACTAACATGAAAGGAGAGTTACCAATTGCTCTTTTAGGAGTAATTCTATCAGCCCAAAGGGTTGTCTTTAGTTTGCTATGCCAGACTCTTTGATTGTCCTCAATGGTCCTCTTGATAATCCTGATGAGATTTTTATTTGAAGACTTAGCTAGTCCATTACCCTGAGGGTAATAATTAGATGAGGTTTTCAAGTAAATACCATGCCTCATTGCTCAACCAATGATTTAAGCACTAGTAAAATCCTTGGAATTTTCTGAAATGATGGTAGGAGTGCCAAACCTTGTAAAAATTTCATCAAGGAATTCCAAAACTAAAGTATCAATGGTATCCTTCAAGGAAACTACCTCAATCCACCTAGTAAAGTGGTTTATGGCTATCAAAATCCATTTATGACCAACACTTGATGGTGGATTTATCATGCCGATAAAATCCAAACCACACTGTGTAAATGGCTAATCAACTTGAATGGGATGAAGAGGGAGGGCATTCAACCTTTGCTTTCAAGAAAATAAAGTGTGTTTCTTTCAATTTCTCACCCATTTGTGAGCATCATTGAACAAGGTGGGCCAATAATAACCAACCCTCATGATTTTTGTAGCACTAGTCCTTGCAGAAAAATGGCCACTTGAAGAGCCATCATGGAATTCTTCCAACATTTTGTTGACCTGATCTACCTCTATGCATCTTAATAGGACACCATTAAAATCCTTTTTGAAAAGTGTGCCATACATTATGACATAGGGAATGGATTGTAATATGAAGTGCCTTCTCTTGGTCCTATCTAGACCTGAAGGATATCTACCTTCCTACAAAATGGTAGTCATATCATTTACATAGCTATAATGGGCATCAATGTTGGGTGCTTGTTGTTCCTGTAACACAAGGCCAACCTCTATAGGAGTCTCAAGTGCTAAGAAAATTTGCTCACACAACCCTTTGCCTCTCACTAGCTTTGTTATTTTAATGTCAACATCATATTCCATCACCTTGGTGATCCATCCATCCCCTTTTTATTGATATCTTTACTCAACGGGAAGTCTTTAACACTGACATGGGGCACCATTAGTTGTATCCTATTGTTAGACAACATGTGTCTGAATTTTTGTAATTCTCTAACAACAACATGAGCTTGCTTTTCAACATAGTTGTACTTGACCTCATAATCTTTAAGCCCTCCACTAAACAAAACAATGGGTTGCTCCATATTTTCTTTATTTAGCTGGGTTACGACAACTTTTCTCACCTCCAAAGGTATAAATAATGAAATCCTTATCATAATTAGGATTGACAAGGGTAGGAGCCTAAACAATTTCTTGTTTGATAGCCTCAAAGCTATCTTTACCTTCCTTGGTCCATTTGAATACCATGTTTTTCTTAAGCATAGAGGTAAGAGGCTTTACCAAAGCAATAATATTTGGAATGAATCTCCTCACAAAGTTAATTGTGCCCAAGAAACTCTATAATCCCTTCTTGTGACTAGGAAGTGGAATGGAAAAAATAGATTTTACCCTTACAGGATCAATGACCAAGCCATCCTTTGAAACAATGTGTCCAAGTAATTTTCCTTGTCAGTAGCAAAGAGGCATTTATTTGGATTTAGGTATACCATATTCCCTTCATTTATGAAATACCTATTCAAGGTGACTAAAATATTCTCTTGCATGTTTTGGAAACACTGTGATATCATCCAAGTAGACCAAAACAAAATGTTTGAACACACCTTGAAATGTTATGTCCATGGCTCTCTTAAAAGTTGCATGTGCATTGGTTAGACCAAAATTAATTTTATGATAAGCATAGGTGTCACACTTTGTACTAAATATTGTCTTGAGTTGATCAGATTCTTGGACCAGAATTTGATTATAGCTTGAGTAACCATCCAAGAAAGAAAATCTCTCTGACCCATTAACTCTTTGTAAAATCTACTCCATAGAGGGGAGGGGATAATGATATTTTAGGGAGGCTCTATTTAGATCCCTAAAATCTACACAAATCCTTATTTCACCATTCTTTTTACTAACAGGAACTAAATTTTCCACCCAAGAAGAATGTTTGATGGGAAATATGATTCTAGCCTTAATCAACTTCGCTAACTCTTTTCTCATCAAAGGCTTAATCTTCTTATAGGCCTTTGTTTTTGTCTTACAGGTTTGGAATATGGATCTAATTCAATGGTATGTTGGGAAAGACCTAGGTCAAAACCCTTTAGGTCTTCATAAGTCCAAGGACCTACATCATTGTATCTATTGCAAATATCTATGAAAACTTTATGTTCAGTAGTAGAGCATACATTTCCCAAGTTTAGAGATCATCCCTCTGAAATCTCCTAGCTTGAAGTCATCCTTCTTTGTAGCTAAGTTCATCCTTTTTTGCTTTAACTGATCATCAGGGTTGAAGATACATTCAAGGGTGATGAGACCATTTGGTAGCTTATTGATACTCAACTACACAATTTGATCACCATATTGATTCTATAGCTTGGACTGATTTCTTTTAGAAAATTCTACCTCATCTTGCAGAAAATTCATTGTTTATTGGTCACTATCAAAGACCTCATAATGATCTTGATTATCTAGAACAACAGGCCTCACAACAAGCCTGATATGCTACTCCTTTTTGCTTGCAATATGTGTTGGTATGTCAAAATGGGAACCAACTACTGCAAGTCTATTAACATGATTATTATGATTTCTTGGAGTTGTTTGGATGTTAAAACCCTCAAATCCCTCTATCAAATCCCAAACTTTGTGCTTGTAGGATTTGTGTAGATTGTTCTTGATTGAGCTTTGAGATCTGACCTAATGAACAACCAATTCACCATCACCAAAAATTCATAACTTGATGTTCCTTTTTTGTGCAAGTTGGAGACCTTGGATGAGTGCTTCATATTCAACCACATTCTTAGTGCAACTAAATTGAAGCCTAAAAGAGAAGTAATATTTCTCCTTGCTTAGAGATACCAACATTAACCAACACCAACACCATTTCTATTTCTAGACCCATCAAAAAAATCTACCACAATCCCCCTAGATCCTCTTGAGTTTTTATGACATTGGGGATAGTAGCATTTTCTTCATGAATGCAATACGTGCCAAGACCAGTCTCCTCCACTTCAACTACAATAAGTGGATCAAATTATAAATCATTTCCCCATTCATTCAACAAACAACTAGGTACCTCCTCTATAGGGTTGGCAGGCTCATGAATAGAACATTCCTCCTTTTGATCATGCAATGTATAGTTCATGTTGCTCTAAATGATCCTTTTCTATGGACTAAGATTTGATGGTTGCTTTAGTACCATATCTAGTTCTAAATAACATGTGATACCAATCAGTAGATAAATATCCACCTATCTTAGCGGTGAAATCTCTAGACAGGCAAATGGAAAAATGAGCAAGGAGGTCTATGACTAAAATATATTGCAACACATCATAGCCAATGCATGCATGTGTAATATCATAGAATTGCACCTAGGGGAAATTCCATATTTTGACATTTATGCCTAGCATTTATGACACCTTGAGATATTAATGACAAAATCCCATGGGTCATAATTTCATGATTTTGACTCCATGTGGACAAGTGGTTGTGCAATAGAAGCCTAGCGATGCGTTTCCTGAGAATACAGGCCTTAGATGAATGTGCAGTGCGCAAACGTCTGCGCGCCACACTAGCATCCTATCTGTTTCTTGAGTTCAAAATGTGGAATCTGGAAGGTTAACCATTGAGACACATGTCCTAGCGGTTACACTTCAAAAGAAATGGCTCTTTACTACCCTTGCAAGCATTAAAACCTCTCTTTACCTTCCTTTTAAAGGTTGGAATACATCACACTAGCTCTCTCTCCACATGCTCCAACTTTGAGACTTTCTCTTCTTTGATAGCAGTGCACTTACAAGCGAAGCCATCCCAGACTAAGGTCCTCCCAGTAGCAGCAGCAGCTCTCAAACAAGCACTCAGCAGTGCATCTGTGTGCTCCAGAGAGGGCCTTGGCCCATAGGTAATGCTCTCTCTATCTCTCTTTCCTTTTTTACTCATTTGTTTACTATTTTGTAGTGCGGGTTCTACTCCCAAGCGGGTATTGCTTTCACCACACGCTTATCGTGGTGCGAGTTCTACTCCTGAGTGGGTATTGCTTTCACCACATGCTTTTCATCGTGCAGGTTCTACTCCTGAGTGGGTATTACTTTCACCACATGCTTTGTTTACTCCTTTAGCATTCCTTTCCAACTTGGTTGTCCGTGGAGGTGGGAACACCAAAGCGAGGTCTAACTGAGGTAGACCCCTACATAGCCATCCAACAACTTTATCCTTGATCTTTTGTGTGTAGGTTAGGACAAGGAGCTTGGTGTGAAGATTTGAACATTTTGAGGAAGGTAAGCTTTCCCCAAGTATCTTTGTATTTACTTTATCATTTGGTATTATGATCAGTTAAGTAGTCTCGTATAGACTCTTCCTGAGTTTGGAAGTAAGATTTATTCTTATCCATTGAGCTCCTGAGTTTTTTGATGCTTAGGACACCAACGCATCTTTCATATGACAGTGTGTCGCGCTAGCGTCCTAGAACTGTGCTGAGGTCTTCTGGCCGAGAGCTCTCCCTTTTGAGATAAGAATCTTCTGATCTTACTCCCTCAGGATCTCTATCAGTCTTAGCTGAAAGCATTACTAAATCCTGGTTCTTTGTCATTTCATTAATTTGTTACTTTGAGGTGTATAAGGGCAGTTCATTCCTTGGTGATCTCTCAAGAAAGGAGAAACCCATGTGCAGTGAATCCCTCTTATATCACATTTTGGTGAACCCAACATGAACATCAAAACTTTCTTTATGATGTTGCATGTTCATGATAATGGCTTTTTTTAGGAAGATTTCGATATGTTGGAGGATGCTCTAGATGATTTATTAGAAGCACTCTCCCCCATCCATAAATCTCCCAAACAAGCCTCCTCTCAACAGGCTGAGGGATCAGTAAATGTGGTGGTGGTCTCAATGGCTCCTCTGAGCCCTAAGAAACCCATCATCTACGTAACCCTAGCTGACTCTTCCATGTATGGAATCTTGCATCGTAGTGATTCACCAAACTTGTATTCAAGGTTCATGAAAGCTACGAACTCTACATTTTATAACACTATTGGGCACACATATCCTACAAGGAGTAATAAACAAAATCTAAATCAACAACCTTCTATTCCTACTTCACAACCTTTTGTTACTACTACTTTACCACCTTCTCAACCAAGCCTTCCTTCAACACCTAAGCCTGCGATCAAAGCACTGGGAAAGTATGATGTTGTCAAGCAACTTCATGTTACTCCGACTAAGATCTCGCTTTGAGATTTGCTTCAGACCGCTTCGATTTATCAAGAGATGCTTTAGGAAGCTTTACAAAATATCCTCTTGCCTGCCTTTGCTAGGCCTACATATGTTAATGGGTTGTTGGCTCATATTCGTGTGGATTCGCTGAATATCACGTTCCACCCGCAAGAACTCCCACCTCCGGATGTGCAAAAGCAAGCAAAGCCTTTGATGATTATAGTCAATGTTAACAACATCGGTATTAGGCATACCCTCATTGACACCGGTTCAACTCTCAATGTTTGCGATATGGACCTAATACCTAAGAGAAAAATTGACTCATCTTCTTTAGTGGCTTCCTCCTTGTATATTCATGGATTCGATAACGTTGGTCACCAAGCTCTAGGTACGATAATACTACCTTTGCAGCTAGGCCTCGTTACCTTACCAACATTGGTCTATGTGATGCCTTGTCCATTACTGTATAACCTCCTCTTAGGGATACCTTGGATCCATGCTATGGGTGCAGTAACTTCTACCTTACACTGTTCCTTGAAATTCGTCATGAATAATCAAGTAATTATAGTTAAAGCAAATTCATAAGGCATTCGCCTTTGTAAATTGGTCGTCGCTGGTCACACTTCCACTATATCTACCATCAAGAATTGTATTCCATCTTTGACTGTCGATGCTATGGCATGTTCTTCATTGATACCCTCTGTGGAAGTTGTCCCCAAGGAAAATGTCAGAAATGAAGAATTGCCTAAAGCAGAAGTTCATAAATCTCCCTTGTCGACTTTTGAAATGAATGCTTTCCTCAGAGATGATTGGAGTTCCCTAATTTTTTTTGAATTATTCATTGTGGAATATAAGGTGAATCCTCAAGCGTAGACCTTCTAAGTCCCCTTAGCACAAAGGTGGATGGTACTCCCGCGGAGGAGGAGTGCAACCTTGTTCAGGAGACCACTCCTTCCTACACTGAGGAGAACAATCCACCTCCTACAAAAGAAATTAACATTTGTGAGCCTAACAAGGAAGGCGGAAGTACCCCCATAGAGACGTTTGACATCCATTGGTGGAACAAAGCACTCTACGTGGATCCACCACTCCTTGAAGTTTTGCAAACTCGTTATGGGTTCAGATATGAGCTCACTTCTCGATATGGCTATGGGAAGAAGGGCCTAGGATGTATCGAGCAAGGAATTTAGGTCCTTATCCATCTTAAGTCGAGACGATGCAATTTGGGACTAGGATGTTTCATTGAACAGTCTAAGCAAAAGTCTTGGTGGAGTGTTAATATGATTTCAGTCGAGCCATTAAACCTTGTTCACTCTGAATTAATAGAGGAAAAGGAGAAATACAAGAAATTCCCTCTTGATGTCTTCTCTTTGAATGAAGCACTAGAGTAATTTCTAGGTGCTTATTCCCTATTGCCTTCGTATTATCACAAGAAACGATTCTCGTATTTTTTGCATAACCAAGCATACTTTGGAGAATCTCTCTTGAATCTTGGTGAGGAGGACCCTCTATCTAACACCAGTGACAATGTTGCGATACCTCATCATGAGGATCGTAACTCCCTCCTAAAGGGGGACACTATTGAAATCTCCATAGATACTACATCCTCTAAAAAGATGATCAAAATCAGGAAGTGTCTCTCTTCAAAAGAAGCAGACGAACACTTTGATCTATTACATTCTCATCCTGATATCTTCGCTTGCACATATGAGGATATTCCCAGCATTGATGAATCTATAATGGTCCACAATATCATCATGTGTCCCGATGCCAATCCAATTAAGAAAAAAATCTGAAAGATCAATCCTAGGGTGGCATTAATGGTCAAGACCGAGATAGAGAAACTGTTGAAAGCAGGCTTTATCCGTCCTATCGATTATTCCCCTTGGATTTCGAATATAGTCACTATTATTAAGCCTTATGGTTGTATTCACATATGTATCGACTTTCCAGATATTAACAAGGCTTCTCTTAAAGATGATTTTCCATTGCCTAATATAGATATGATTGTCGACTCAACTGCAGGCCATGCATTGCTTTCTTTCATGGATGGCTTCTAGGGTTATAATCAAATATGTATTAACCTAGATGATCAATACAAGAAAACCTTTACTACCCCATGGGGTACTTTCTGTTATGTGGTCATGCCCTTTGGGTTGAAGAATGCAAGAGCTACTTACCAAAAGGCGATGACCCTAATATTTCATGATTTTATCCATAAGATTTTAGAAGATTATGTCGATGGCATATTGGCAACATTGGTAACCCGTCAAGATCATTCCAAGAACCTTCATCTTATTTTTGAAAGACTCTGATTCTATAAAATGAGACTAAACCCCCTTAAGTGCGTATTCGACATAGACGTCGGCAAGCTTCTAGGGTTTATAGTCTCTCATCATGGGATCAAACTTGACACTAAAAAGATTGATGCCATCATTAACATGCCTCTGCCAACGAATATTACTGAGTTGCAAAGTTTACAAGGGAAGATTCATGCAATTCACAAATTCATATCTCAGTTGGCTGATCGTACCCTTCCTTGCACTCGCTTATTGAGAAAGGAGGTTCGCTTCATGTGGGACGAGGAATGTCAAAAATCCTTTGAGTCAATCAAAGCCTATTTGGCCAATCTTCCCATATTGATGTTGGCTATACAAGATAGACCCTTTCTTCTTTACCTAGCTGCATTGCCATATGCTTTAGCAACTCGTTTAGCTCAATATGATGACACTGGGAAAGAGAGAGCAATCTACTATATTAGTCGAGTCTTGGTTGATTATGAAACCCATTATTCTTCCATGGGAAAACAATGCCTTGCTCTCGTCTTCGCTACGTAGAAGTTGAGGCACTATCTCCTCCATGTTGAAATACATATCATAGTAAAAATGGATCTTTTAAGGCATCTATTTTCCAGTACCGACCTAGCAGGGAGATTAGTGAAGTGGGTTATGTTGCTTTCTGAGTTCAACATAAAGTTCATTACTCATAAATCAATAAAAGGTCAAGTAGTTGTAGATCAATTGGAAGATGCTCCCTCATCTCACTCCTTTCCTGGCTTTGATCTATTTCTTGATGAAAACATTTTTGTAATCAATCACAACACTAAATGGAAAATATATTTCGACGGATCAAGGTGTCAAACTAGTTCCAAAGTGGGCGTGGTTCTAATATCCCCCGAAGGTAAACCAGTTCCCTTATCCTTTCGACTCAATTTCCCTTGTACTAATAATATTGTTGAATATGAAGCCCTTATAATTGGATTACATGCCACGATTGTGCTAAAAATCAAAAATCTTCATATCCTAGGTGACTCTGAACTTATAGTAAACTAAATAACGGGAACCTATCAAGCCAAGCAAAGTAAGTTGTCCTAGTATCAGGACCTTTCCTTGTCTTTGCTTAAAGAGTTCTCCTCCTTCACAATAGATAGTGTCCCTAGGAGAGAAAATAGACATGTTGATGCCATGGCAAGTGCAGCGTCCTTAATACCTTATGAGGAGGATACAAAAGAATACCATTTCATGGTTTAGGTCTTGCGAACCCCTGTAGTTCCCAAAGAACCTGAAGTCGAATACCCTGTGTGTTCCCATGTGGACTCTGGGGAATGGTTTTTTGATATCTATAACTATCTCTATGTGTGAATATGTGGACTAACTAAAGAAATATAAACCAACACACCAATAAGACATTAAATCAAAGGAAACTAATTGAAAATTAAAGTAAACCCTTAAAACAACAACTCCTTCGAAAGCGTCTTATTGTGCTCTATCTCCAAGGATTCGTTGTAAGTAATGGCCCTTGGTGTAAGAACATGCTTATTGAAAATAAAAATGATTTAAGCTATGAACTCGAAATAAAAATTCCTATTTGCTAAATGATTTAAGCTATGATATGAAAACTAAGATGCTATGAACTCGAAATAAAAATGCCTGAAAAGATTGCTAAATGCTGATTATAATGCAACTATAGTAATTATACTAAATTCATAAAATCCGGGATTGTTTTCAACTCACAAAGAGGATGTATTTATAGATTTTTGGAGGCAAGAATCTAGTTGGCAAAGATCAACTGTCGAAAATAATCCTGTCAAGATGAACGGTGAGAGATTTTGGAAGTTGAGAAAAAGATGGAAGGTTGAGAGAATAATGGAAGATGTTTCCTCCTACACAATCTTTTCCATTCAAAATTCAAGGAAAGCTTCCATTTGAGGAGTTAGTTGATAGTTGAAGATAAATCCCATAATTAATTAAATAAATTTATTTAATTACATGTGACAATGAATTTAGAAGTTTCCATAATTAAATAATTAATATTTAGTTATGTGTGACAAGATGGTAGAAGAGCGTTTAATTAAATATATAAAATACTTAATTAAATATGAAGTGAAGAAAGTTTTTAATTAAATGTTTTAGAATATTTAATTATAAGAAGAGAAGAATGCTTCTAATTAAATATTTTAGAATATTTAATTATACGAAGAGAAGAAAGTTTCTAATTAAATATTTTAGAATATTTAATTATGAGAAGAAAGAAAAGTTTCTAATTAAATATTTTAGAATATTTAATTAAATGTAGAGTGAGGAAAGTTCTAATTAAATATTTAGAATATTTAATTATATGAAGAGAAGAAAGTTTCTAATTAAATATTTAGAATATTTAATTATATGTAGGGCGAAGAATTAGAAAGTGTTTAATTAAATGTGGAAAAGGAATTTAGAGGAATATCATTTGTATTTAAAATTCAAACTTATGATAATTAATATAAATAAATTATAAAATCTATTTAATTAATTAAGAGGAACATGGAAGATGGTAATAATTAAATATAACTTATTTATTTAATTAAATTAGAAGAATTAGAAAGTGAATGATATAAATAAATAATTAAATTTATTTATATGTAGATGACTTTACAAGATTAATTAAATAATTCATATTTAATTACTTATTAGGCTTGATTTAATGTGACCATTTTTAGATGTATACACTATCTAAAGACTGGAAACTTCCTAGATGGTGCGACAAAGAATGACCGCACCCGTGTAAGGAAGCTCTCGGTTTGCTATGTTATCTTGTCTAATTTATTTTATAGGAAAGCCTTTAATGGCTTGCTTCTAAGGTGCCTTACTAAAGTGGAGATACCCCTTTCCCTTAAGGAAGCTCACACAGGCTCTGGGGGTGGACATTTTGGTGGTAAATCCTTGGTAAGAAGACTGATACACGTGGGATACTATTGGCAAACGATGGAACAAGATTCCTTTGACTTTGTCAAAAAGTTCCCTCAATGTTAGCAACACAGTCATCTGATTCATGCACCTGCCCAAGAGTTACAAAATAAAACTTCCCCTTGGTCGTTCGCTAAGTGGGGGTTGGATATTATTGGAAAGATATCACCTCTCTTCCAAGGGACATGTCTTTATCATTACCGCTACAGATTACTTCACAAAGTGGGTCAAGGCTATCCCGCTCCAATCTATGAACGCAAAAGCTATCTGTAGTTTCCTTATGAACAACATCATTTCTTGATTCAGATTGCCTGCTACACTTGTTTCTGACAATGGTACACCATTTAAGAATAAGGAAGTGAAGTAGTTCCTCGAGAAATTTCACATCCAGCATAGGTTTTCCACACCGTACTATCTGTAATCTAATGGTCAAGCGGAAGCGTCTGATAAAACTCTTGAGCTTATTCTTCGTAAAATCGTTAACAAACATGGTAAAGATTGGCACATTCAATTGACATATGCTTTATGGGCCTATCACATGAGTGTTCATACGACTATGAGAACGATGCTCTATAACCTTGTGTATGGTGTCGAAGCTATCATGCCTTTGGAGTTGGAAATTTTGTCTCTATGAGTTTCCCTTAAAGGGATAATTCATAATGAGACCTATCGAGTTAACCATTTGCATCAATTGGAGATGCTCGATGAATTCCATCTATGAGCCCTTGAACATCTTAAATCTTATCAACGGTGGTTATCTAGACAGTACAATCAAAGTGTGCTTCCTAGAACCTTTAAAATAGGAGATTTGGTCTTGTATGAAAACTAAAGAAATGTAAATGTGTTGCCCAACCAGAGAGGAAAGTTTATCCCTAACTGGTTAGGCCCTTACATTGTAGTCTTTGTATATGGTTCAGACACCTATGGGTTATCATCCATGGATGAAACACCTTTAAAAGAACCTATCAATGCGATGCATCTCTAGCGATATTACGCATAGAGTTCTATTTGTCGGCTATGTGGTGTTCTCTCTACAGAAGGGTAGTAGCACTATGTATGTTGACATTGTTCATTAACACATTATGACAATTTTGTGTTATGAATGACCACGTGCATGTGTGTGTTTGTCCATTAGATCATCATTGTATTTAATTAAAAAACATATATGTGTGTTTATCAAATAATATTAGCATTTATATGGGCATACATCCACATGATAATATAATATCCTTAGCATAAACATATGTGAAAATAAATAAAAATAAAGAGCATACACATCCAGACAAACAATGCCATGAAATCAGAATTGATGTATCCATATATATATATATATGCAATGTATGTATCCAATGTCATGTACACGTATCAGGCCACTGCTATAAAAAAAATGAGTGGTTTTTGAATATATGTCTATACAAAAATATCTACAAGTATATATGAACATATATGTATCTCGCTACAAAAAATGATATGAACAAAACTAATGGTGAGCTCCTGATCACTGCGGTGCATGGCTCTTGGAGCCCTCTGGCTCTAGTGTTTGCTCTAGAAGTCATGGGATGGGTTGGACAGTGGTCATGGAACATGAGCAATGCGAGCGTGATATCAACATAGTTGCCCACATCCCCCTGGTCTCCCCCTGAAGAGAAGATATCGTTAGCATTCACTCATGGTACCTCATCTCCGGCATGATGAATACATGCTAGAGATTGACCCGCTCTAAGAGTGTGAACTTGTCATCTGATAAGCAGTCCCTCTACTTGCGAACAAGCCAGAATGCTTGCCCTCCAGGATGCTTTCGAATCTCCAAGTACTCTTGTCAAAAAGAAACAATTTTTTTTTTAATCAAAACATTGACATTTGCACAAAAACAAGAAAAAAATCATTAAGACTTATGTGTGACGCATAGACGTCTACGTGTAGCGCATATGTCTCTTGACCACCATGATCGCCTCGAAGACGACAATGCACATATGAGACTATAGCATGTGTCGAAGACAATAGCATGGATTGTAGACGAGGGCACATAAAAAAGAAAAAAAAATGCTTGTGCACCTCGCTGACGAAAAAATCCTAAAAAAACACGCAAAAAATCACAATAAACATGATTTTGCGGCCTACCTAGTCCACCTCGTGACCCTCGGCGATGTCTTGGCGTAAATTCTCTAGCCTCAGCTCCTCATACTCTCTCTTGCTAGGCATTTTTCTAACTTTTCTCTCACAAAAGTCAACAATTTTCTCATGGTGAATAGTAAAAATGACCCTTCTAGGGGCCCACCTCAGTATATATATGCCCCCCACCCCCCCGAGACCCATTTTTTCTAAGGCTTGTGGCTTTCCGGTTTCTCCTGAATTTTCCCCACTAGGCTGGGGGAAAACTTAGGAGGGGGCATAAAGCCATCTCTTGATCATATTTTTCTTCTGAATCAATGAATTTTTGTTGATCATTCCTCTCTCCATAGTAGCTTTCTTCTTATTTTCAAAACTGACCTAAACTTCAAGTTTTGCAGGTTAGAACCTTGAACAATTTTTGTGACCGTTTTGATACTATTTGTTGAGCTCAGATGTTGGAGGCACCTTCAGTTCCAGTTAGCTTGGTTGTGGTAGCCGCTATGGTCTCTTTTTGTTGGCATGCAAATCCATAAAATTCAAAACTTTGATAAAAAAATTCTTTTTCTACTTTAGTGAGGCTGATTTTTACCAAAATCGAGCCCACTAAAGTGGGGGAAAAATGTAATATCATAGAATTGCACCTAGGGGAAATTCCATATTTTGACATTTATTCCTAGCATTTATGACACCTTGAGATATTAATGACAAAATCCCATGGGTCGAAATTTCACGATTCTGAATCCATTTGGGCAAGTGGCTATGCAATACAAGCCTGGTGATATGTTTCTCGAGAATATAGGCCTTGGATGAATGTGCGGTGTGTAGACGTTTGTGCACCGCAGTAGCATCCTGTCCGTTTCCTGAGTTCAAAATGTGGAATTTGGAAGGTTAACCCTTGAGACACGTGTCTTGGTGGTTACACTCTAAAAGAAACGATTCTTTTCTACCCTTGCAAGAATTAAAACCTCTCTTTACCTTCCATTTGAAGGTTGGAAGACGTCACACTAGCTCTCTCTCCACTTGCTCCAACTTTGAGACTTTCTCTTCTTTGATAGTAGTGCACTTACAGGCAAAGCCATGTCGGACTGAGGTCCTCCCAATAGCAGTAGCAGCTCTCAAACAAGCACTCAGTGATGCATTTGTGTGCTCTGAAGAGGGCCTTGGCCCATGGGTAATGCTCTATCTATCTCTCTTTCCTTTTGTACTCATTTGTTTACTATGTCATGGTGTGGATTCTACTCCCAAGTGGGTATTGCTTTCACCACATGTTTATCATGGTGTGGGTTCTACTCTTGAGAGGGTATTTCTTTCACCACACACTTTGTTTACTCCTTTAGCATTTCTTTATAACTTGGTTGTCCATGGAGGTGGGAAAAAAAAAGTAGTGTTTGTTTGAGGCAGGCCTCTACACAGCCACCCAACAAATTTATCCTTGTTCTTTTGGGTGTAGGTTAAGACAAGGAGCTTGGTGTGAAGATTCAAACATTTCGAGGAAGGTAAGCTTTCCCCAAGTATCTTTGTATTTACTTTAGCATTTGGTATTCTGATCAATTAAGTAGTCCTGTACAAAATCTTCCTGAGTTTGGAAGTGAGATTTATTCTTATCCGTTGAGCTCCTGAGTTCTCTGACGCTCAGGATGCCAGCGTGTCTTTCAGATGATAGTGCGTCGTGTTGGCACCCTAGAACTGTGCTAATGTCTTTTGGATGAGAGCTCTCCCTTCTGAGATAAGAATCCTTCGATCTTGCTCCCTTAGAATCTCTATCAATCTTAGCTGAAAGCATTACTTAATCTCAGTTCTTTGTCATTTCATTAATCTATTATAAGGGTAGTTCGTTCCTTGGTGATCTTTCGAGAAAGGAGAGACCCATGTGCAAAAAATCCCTCTTATATCACAACATGCAAAATCAATTTTAGGTTCTTAATTATTGCCACTGTTTTGATAGCAATTCCATCCAATTGTAAGACTCCCTTTGTCATAGGTTCATATTTAATATCAAGGAGATTAGCAATTACTTTGTGCATAACAAAACTACTAGCCCCTGAATCTATCATAAAATTATTTTCTATATGATTTCCAATAATTATAGAAAGATAGAAGGGAGGTGGCTTACTAATTTTGATAGAGTTCCCTTCTTCTTTTGGTTGCACCAAACTGTTTGATGGATTAGTTTGCTCTTTTTCTTGTACATCACTTGATTGCTTATGCTCTTTCAAAGCCTGTTGTAGAAAATCCCTTTATGATGGGATGAATAGAGCCTCCCACATAGTGACATTTAGATTGGATTTCTTCATTTGATCCACTATTTTGAAAGGTATCTGAGTGGTTTTAGAAGGAACCTTTGGAACAACAAGGTTTGTTCTGGTTGCTTGGGTGATTTTAGGTTGCTCCATTTCTTGTTTAGGCCTACTATTAGGCTGATTTGATTGTGGAACATTTGTTGTTCTACTTGTTGGTCCAACATCTACTCTTTGTTGAGGTTGTTGAGAAACTGATGCTTTCCCAACCATGGAAGATGCACCACCTTCCATTTCTTTTTTCTTTGATCTTGTATTTTGAGCTATTGTATCAACATTTGCTTGATTTACACCACATAAATCTTCTTGATACCAATTGAGAAATGAGGAGTCCTCATGTGCATGATTTTGATTACTAGTAGTTGTTTGGTTTGTACCAAATTGTTGCGCTAAAGTAGAAGTTTCATTCTAAATCACTAGAGTTTGTACAAACTCTCCATTTTGGCAAGCATTTTGACTATAAGCTTGCTCATGAGGGTAACATTACTCTTTCTCTTGGGCTAGATTATTTTTCATTGGAACCAGAGCCTTAGTAGTGTTGTTAGTAGGTGGATGTATGTTATTCATAGGCCTAGTATGATTCCACTGATTTGTTCTTGATAAGGTGGCCTATTTTTTCAATAACCCTAATTTTGAGGCTGATAAGTCCTATTATTTTGGGCTTGTTGCCTCTTCATTGATACTAGCTCATTATTCATACTTCGGTGAAACGTTCCCCAATCTTCTGGAAGTACAATAGAAGTAGAAGGTTGGCTTATGGAAACCGCTGGAGTGGGAGCCACTAAAATAGGGGCTACTATTGGCTGCAAGGGAAGCTCTAGAAGTAAAGGCATTAATGGACTAGGAGCTATCTTCCCATCTTGTATTAAAAAAAATTATGCCTCTATGGCCAGGTCATATGCTCCAAGTAAGGTAAAACCACCCATTGACTGAATCATAATAGTTATGTTGTTGTTAAGAGCCCTTAAGAAATACCAAAAAGCATGCTCAGGAGAAGGCTTGACCAAGGCAAGGATTCTATCCCAAGATTTTTGAAATATATAATTAAAGTCACTCATGAATTCATGAGGTTCTCTTTTAATTAGTATTAGTTGTTCTACCAAGGACAAATGGTCACTTTTTTCTTCAAAGTGCTTGCATAATTTCTCACCTAACTCATCCCAATTGTGAATGGAGATGGGTGGTAATCCTCTACACCACTGCAATGCTTTACCCTTAAAGGAAGTGGAAAGCAACCTAATAGCCACATTATCTTTTATTACATAATGCACTGAGCATATGTTTTCCACATCTATGTTGTGCTCTATTGGAGTTGTAGATGTTTCACCAGTGTAATGGGGAATGCTTTTGAGGGAATTGACTAGTATATCATTCTTTTGGGCTAGAATTAAAGCGTTGCCACCACTAAAAGATGCAAAGGGTTGATTTCTATGCAAAGCCATATGGAATAAATTCCTATTTGTATGGACACTAGGCATTCTATATTGAAATAGCCTACCCATAGAGGGCATAGATTGAGCTTTAGGAGATGGAGTCGAGCCTCTATTTCTCCTACTAGGTGACAAAGATTGTCTAGCATTTATTCTTCTTCTAGAAGTGAAAGATGGTAAAGATGGTAGCTCAAAATATTGAAAATGCCTCTAGAAGATGCTCTTGTCTGAATTTTGGGCATGAATGCACAAGTCCACCTTGTAACCAAGAGTTTTGGGAAAAAACTTGAGTCACCAACTTTGATGTAGATTCCTCCTTTGATTGCAGTCTCCAGGTACTTGTTTGAGAGCCTCTTCAAGGTTGGAATGTTGAGAGCAACACCACTCTCAACTAGATGGAGTGGAATTTCTTCTTGTCCCCACGAGCGTGCCAGAAATTGTTGTCACATAAAACCACACCCTACTAAATAAGAGTTCAGTGTTCTAATGACAGAATGGAAACAACCTCAAGGTGTGGGACCTTGCATGAATAGGTTGAGTCTCCATAGAAGGTCAAATTCCTCTTCTAATCTAAGTGCAGATATGTTGGTCTAACCCAACACATGAAAACCCTATCACTACTCTACTCTAACAAATCTCAAGGAAAAGAGATAGAAAGATAACATAAAATAGAAATAGAGGTGATACACCAAGATATAAATTTTTTTCTTCCTACTTTAGAATAGTATAATACATCAGTGAAACAACTAAAAAACATAGTCAAACACAAAGGTAAATGGATTTTACTCAAACATGCAAGAGATAACAATGGAAATAGTTGAACTTTATTAACATAGAGCTTAGAAGAAATCCTTACAATGGTAGAATGCAAAATGTAGTGTTTACAATAGAAAAACCCTAGAGGAGCTCAAGGAAGAACCCTGAAAAAGAATGCAAGTGTTGCTTTTATAGATCAAGCATAACTTAGATGATCTCAAACCAAACCCTAACCAACCAGTGTTATCAATCAAGGAGATCCAATTAAGGAAAGAGTTTTCCATGAAATCCACACTAAAAGCAGAGCCTAGAGAAGCCAAGACTTGCACGCTATACCCTTTCCATAAATATTTTGATAGCACGAGAAAAAATCCCATCATAATCCATGAATGTAGACTTAGGACCCCCACAAAATCTACATTTAAATCGTGTCTTGATAGGAGAATTCCAACTTACAACACACAAGAATATCTGCACCACCCTAGCCATCAATGTAGTATGGGAGAAGTGCATGAAATCAATCTAAAGCTAATCAGATTCAATTTGGTTTTTGAAAATGTAGTTGTGCCATTACTCCTGGTCTACCTACGAACACAACCTACTTAGCTATTGGAGTTCAAATTTAGGTCATTATATCATGGATGGACACCTGAGATCACAACCCCAATAGAGTATTAAAACACAATCATTCAATCATCATAAGATGCATGATCAATGACCATTGCGAGATCCCTTCACATTGCATCTCCCCATTGAAGCCACTCCTTTGAAACCGCGATGGATTGCATCCCTATGATCCAATAAAATGATTCCATGTTACTCTATCCTTCTCATGTTATATCACATATCACACTTTCATTTTTTGCTTTATGAATTAAAAATGTGATGTGAAGAACCCTCACAATGAGCTACCTAGTTGACACCTGGTAGGGAATATTCCCTCAACATATACCTTTCTTTCTCCTCTCCTATCACTCATTGTGAACATGGACACATGCCATCATCCTGCAATCCCAAAGACAATTGATGACATCATCCTTTGAGCAATGCGGGTGCATAGGAGTTTCTCGATCATTGATCACTAATCACAATCGTTGATCTTAGTGGGAAAATATTTGTCACCAAACTTTAGGAAATAATAAAATATTTGATACTCCATGGAACTAGTAATTGTCTAGGTCGAGAGATTGGTCACTACAATGACTTCAATGGCTTAAGCCATAACTTAAGAAACCTTCAATTGCCGGTATCCGGTCAAAGTCAAAACCTAGGTAACAAAATCTTGTTGGCAAAAAAAAAGTTATAGTAACCTTGTCGGCAGCCAACAAGGGTTTTGAGACCAACAAGAAACATCGAAAACCCTTTATCTTTATCACTTTATCATCATCGGTGGAGAAAAAGAAAGTTAAGAAAACCTTGTCAGAGACTCATGCAAGTTTCATAACTTGAGCAAAATTCTGACACAAGTTTTCAAATTTAAGAAAAAACTCCAACATGACTCAATTTTACTTAGAAAAAAAAGGCTTCACAAGGTTAAGAAAATATTTAAAGATGTTGAAACACTTTAGAACTTTGCAAAGATGAACATTGTCGGGAGTAGGAAAGGTTATGAAAACCTAGGCGATGACCGACAAAGTTATTAAAACTAACCAAAAGACCAACGACCTCAATACTTAGACAAATATAACCAAATATTTCAAATAGGATATGAATGGTAAGACTAGGATATTGGGGTCGGTTGACACATGATGCTAATGAAATGAATTGTTACTTAAGGGACCGGAAATGGGCAATAACAAGTCAACAACTGAACATAAGAAAAAGGTAAGGAAAAAAGGGCACCTCGGGGATCAAGGGTTGAGAGGAAGGCTTATGCCTTACGATGAAAAGATGGAAGCAGTAAGAGGGAAGAATGAACCCCGAAGTCTAACAAACCAAGACTTGGAAAAATATTGAAATGCCTTTAGTCAGGCTTTAGAGGTCAAATGGTAGACTTGAGGCTTACCAAAATTGAAAGGTGGAAAGTGATAAGAGGGAAGCTTGATCCTCGAAGTTCGACAAGCCATTATTTAAAAAAATTATGAAAATCATCCAAGACTTCAGTGATCGGGGGTAAGGATTAAGGCTTACCAAAGGGAAACAATAAGGGTTAAAGGGTAAGGTTGATGGTCGAAACCCGAAACACTTAGTAGAAAATGGAAGGCAAAGGAGAAGGAGTGGAAGCGATGATGAAGGCATGAAAGTATGAAGGGAAGTGAAAACTCGAAACCCTGAAGCACTTCAAGACTTAGACATTTTTTTGAAGGAAGGGGAATTCATGCACGATGGCCCATGTAATATCTCTCAGATTGGTTATTAATGATTGGTCATCAAAGGGTGGCATGAAATGTCAACATGAACCAACCCTCTCTATAGGTTGATCTCCACCATTTGAGCCCACAATTAGGGAGATCATCCCATTTTTCACAAGGTGGTTGAGTGATTCTATAAACTCAACAAAGGTGCACACTTTAGTGACAATAGGTCCATCATGAACTCACGTCCATATTGAGGTGTAGGGTCCTCAAAATTTACTATTGCAACCTCATTAAAGAGTAATCATCTCAATAATTTTTTGTAATCCCAAGAGCACTCCAACCTCATCCAAGTATCCATGAGTACATATGATTAATCAATCCATGCTAAGCTCCAAATACAACACAACACTCTCATGAAGCTCCAAAGAAAATTACCAATGTACTTAATACCAAGAGAACTAATAAGACCATTATCAAAGCTCTGACTGTAAAATTAGGAACACACCATGACATCATGATCTAACATTTCCTCGAAAGAATATCATATACTCCATTGAAAATATCATGCTCCCAAGAGAGTATGTATCATGTCAACACTCTAATTGACAATCAAGAGTAAACCAAGACACAATATCAAAACAATCCTATCAACAAGGATGATATGTCAAAAACATATGTACTAAACCTTACATCTCAACCAAAGACTCCAAGAGTCCTCCATGTCTAACCAATATGTCAACATATCTAATCACATAAAGATGACCATATCATGTCAATAGAACCCAAGATGTCAATGAAATTTCATTGTAGTGACCAAGAGCTCCTCCATGACACTAATAATCATTATAGAAGATCATCCATCACCAAGTGATGAATCCACATTACTGCCAAAGCTCTCACTGAATTAATATACTAAGCTCTCTAGGCATCGTAATAACCATATCTTAAATGAAGATCACCCATGATCCACACACACTTGATTGCAATACCTAATGAGTTTTGAAATTTCCCTATTTTCCTTATTTTAGTTTCATACTTTTCATAATATTTTTTTATCATTCCAAAGATATTACCCAGACCTTTCTCCTTATTTTAAGTATTTAAAGCATTAAGGATGATATATTATATTGATAAATGATGTGTGAATCTACAAATTTCTTCGTAATTTAATATAGTTTTAAATTGATTATGGTTATTAATGATTAAAATATTCCTTTGGAATAAACTAACCCCTGCAACGAAGGATCTATTAACCTGCAACAAAGGATGCTTGTACACCATAGCCAAAGGTGGTGATCAACTACAACACACACAATCTTTTGTAGCTGATGGAGGCAGTGGTTAGAGATTGTGAACATGATTTATTTAAGGATCATTCTATCTTTTTACTTTATGTTGTCATTAGGTCGTGGAGGAAGGAAAATATTTGTAATAACAATGGTCATGTATTGCAATAAGTTTTTCCCCATTAGACGTTCCTTTAGTTATAACTATCTTCTTTAAAGATGTAGAGTCTTGATATGATTTTTACACTCTTACCCCCATTAGCTTTTTATTACACTTTAAAATAATACATAGTCCTCTTCCAATATTTTTGGGAGAGTCAGTAAATGTTTACATTTAGTTTTCATTCCAAGAATAATCAAACTCTCAAGATCTTGTTTATATGTTTGATCTTGTGAGAGGTTGAGGTACCGTGTTAAGTAGATTTGAATATAAGTGCTCTTCCTATCAATTTGATACTATGTTAGTTTATCTATTCAATTTATAATAAAGATAGATATAATATTTTCCATGAATTTCTAAGTTAAGATTTAAGAAGAATATTGTGGGATTGCAACAACTCAAGAAAGGGCCACTTAAGGTACTACAATACTCCTTGTAGTTTAGGTTATTAATTACAGTAGAACAAATTGCTAATTTATATTTCCTGGTTTAGAATTAAATTGAATTATTGAGTAGCAATTAATTACTATTACAGTAAGTTGGAGAATAGTTGAGTTGCTAAGTCACTATCTTCACAAGAGTAGTTACCCGTAGCAACTATTATTTAGTTCAGTTAGAATTGCTTCTAGATAAAAGTTAGTATAGTCAAGTTGCTTTCAAATTGAATTTTATTTTGTTACTTTTCTATACATAATTGATTAGGACAATTTAGGATTCTTGTTTGTACATATAGTGCCAACATCATCCAATAATTATGATTCCTTGGTTGATAAATTAAATGTAGCACCTCTAGGATAGTGAATTGCTTAATAATGGATTTGTTGGTCCGTTATGTTGTATGTACGCATTGTCTGTTGGAAGAATTTCGTTGAAGCTATTCTTGGCAACATGAGCATGAGGGATAAGCACAAGGTATATTATATTACTATGTGTTGCAGTGTTTTCATTGATGTCAATATTGTATCTTGATGAGGAGATCATGGTGCAGATCATTTTGGATGGTTCTAATAGGTTTTGACGTGTTTTTGGAAGACATTTTTGCAAGATGGTTTGGTCTAGTAAAATTGGTTGTGATGGAAATTTGACTAAGTGTCAACTCTGATAATTCTATGTAACAAAGCATTCAATTTTTGGGTCCTCACTGGTCCACGAATGAACATTTCACTTTGTGCTTCTAATATTATTTTGTTGGTTGTTAGAAGTATATGATTCTAGAATTTCATCTGTTTAACTCTTGGTTTGAGAGATATAAGTAATAGAAATTTGACCTAGAAAGTAATAGTTATTTCCTGTACAGTGTATATGAGAGGGAGAGTCTACACTTCTTTGCGGATAAGTTTTTAGCTTTGTAGTCTGAGGGAGATATTGATAAATGTCAATAGAGTATGGATTCCAATTGGCATGATGTTTTGAGGTACATGTGTCTAAATATGGATACATAGTTGAATAATTTTTGTATTAGGTCTTCTATGGTGTTGATCTAATAAGTGTAAAGGTATGCGAAGGTTAAATATGTATTGCAGTGTGATATGGGAGCTATTATAGGTCCATTCCAACCTATTTCAAAGTGTTTTGAGATTTGAATCTTGGCATAAGGCATATGAGAAAGGATTTGAGCCGACAAGTTATACATTGTATATTTTGTATGTTACATCTAATTAAGCCGACCTAATTGATGTTATGCTTGAAGTGGATATATATGCTAGATCATTTTTGGTATTTTGAGGAATGTAATGTATGTGAGACATGTAAGTGATGCAAATGATGTGAATATTATCAGAGAAGTGTGAATTTAAGTTGTGAATGTTGAGTAGAAGATTAAAGTGATGCGAATGCAGAGCAAAGCAGAGTGTTAGATCAGAATCAAATGAAATGTGTAAAGTCAATTTATTGAGCTTCATTGGAACTGTAATTCATGCATATGATAGATGCAATTATAACAGTTCAATCAAGGTTGTGAACCACAATATCTCTTCTATCTTTTCTCAGTGGGCAGTGATTCCAATTGGACAATGAGTCCAACTACAGTGAGCACTTCCATAAATATACTATAATTGATTATAATATATTGTGAACTAATCCTCATCGTGGTTTTTCCCATTTTGGGTTTTCCACGTAAAAATATTGGTGTTCAAGTGTTATGATTTGTTGTTGAATGTTTCATGCTTTATTTCATTTACAACAATTGAATATGCTAAGTGGATTGGATGTTTAAATGCTTGAATGGTTTAAAATAATACTTATTCACCCCCCTCTCAGTATTCTAGGTGTTCAACATTGTCTACATCAATTTATTGAGCATAGATGGAGCTATACATTATTGACATCATTTTCAAGGATAGTATTAAAACTCAAAATTCCTAAAGCATGTTTTAATTTATTTATATTGCTTTCTCAATTTAGGAATTTTTACTTGTAGAAATTAGGACCAATAGAATTTACAAATAAATCTTGAACTACCTACTAATAGTGTGCAAGAAAAGCTATTTAAGTTCAATTTACTATTGCATTCAATTTCAAAGAGACACTCTAGGAATATTTCTCACATTGAACCAAAATTAAGAGGAATTATTTGAAGACATTAGCACAAGTGAAAAATTAATGCCATCAGAAGAACTAACTGATGGAATCAATGACATAGAAATACCCCACACCAATAGCTATTCCCGACCTTGGGAGAATCACCGTAAGACATATTGACATTATAGCATAAGAGGTAGTGGAAAAATTGACTTAACTTGTTACATTTGAATTCTCAATAATAAATCAAGAGTGGGTGACTGCCCTAAAGAACATACCTCCTTCAACCTTGCCCAATTTATATGGTTTAATCACAAAATACCCTTATACATGTTTATGTTCGAGTTTGATGTTTTATGTAAAATATATGACTATACCACAAATGATCATAGTTTGAAACTCTTTCCTACTATATTGAAATATGCTACTTTATGATGTTTGATGGGGTTAGGAAGAAACATAGTGCCAAATTGGGAAACAATGAAGGAGAAATTCTTACAAAAATACCAAGATTATTGTCAAGGAGGAGATATGAAAAGAGATGATCTATTCATAATGTCACAAAAGGAATAAGAACCCCTTGAAGACTATGTGCAGAGGTTCCAATTCTACATTAAAAAGTCACATCAGATTGGGCTCTCCCTAGAGTCCCTAAAATTGGTATTTCTACAAGGGGTGAATAAAGATTTCTTGGATGCAATATTGGAGCAAGGGATATTTCTCAATTACCTTTTGATGGAATTTTCCAAATAAATAAAGAAAATATTCAAGATCAACTATGAAGAAGACTTGGAATGCCAGATCCTTTTCTTCCACCAAAACATCCACAAGTGTTTCTAGGGTGAAACTCAACAACCTTTCATCAAATATGAAGGAAGATATAATCAACCATCTAGCAACCCAACTAGAAACTCTACATGCAAAAAAGAAACAAGAAGCAAAGGCTGCTCTCATAGAATATTGGACAAACTTCCATAAAAAAAGGATCAACTGTAAGTGCAAAAATATTGCCAACATTTTAAAGAAGAAGCAAGGAAAAAATGAATTTTATACCCTAAAAGATGAGGAAGGCCAATTATTCTATATTTCCCATCACAAACCATGGAAACAGAGATAATGTATGCTTCAAGACCCTTTGTATTACAATGCTTATTTTAGTAGGGTCAAATTCAAATTTCTCTAAATAGAACAATCCACCTTGGAATAACATGCCAAATCAACCATGGCCAAATTCTCAATCATCTAATTAGATTCCACAATATGGGATGTGGCAACAACAACCATGTCGACCCCCAAATTATAGTCCATAGTGGCAATCCTCTCAAACTTAATGGCCACCACAATGGCATGGAAACCAATAGTAGCAGAAACCAAATGTAAGCTACCCACAACCACAACACTCTTTGCAACAACATCCAACCATTATGCCAAACCCAACCATACCTATCCCAACACAACCAAGAGTACCACAATTGCTTGATCAACATGTACCAAACCCTAACAATAAGTTTGCTCAATAGGCTTATACTAACGAACCTATCCAATGCTCAACCTATGTGGTTGAGGTTAGTGATGTTCACCTATGTTCAATAAAAATGCTTGTTGGACTGCCATCTTCTCATATTACAAAACTTACTAACAACGAACCAACCATTGAAACTACTAACCATCTAAATGAATAATTTGAACAAAACAAGCCACAAACAAAAATCACAAAAAAAGGAACCATCATTCCCAGAGAGGTTGACCAGTCAAAAATTTCACTTCAAACCTGAGTTTGACTTCTTGGGTCATCTGAAACTTTTTTGTGTCAAAATTCCCTTGATCCAAGCTATCAAGAAAGTACCCATCTACACAAAGACTGAGGTAATTATGCCTCAAAATCTAGGAAGGAAAAAAAATGACCCATAAATTATCCATGTTATAGGAAATTTGGTTGATATTATGTTGGAAAACTTAGTTGTCCCAAAGTATGTAGACCCTAGTAGTCCTATTGTAGATATGCAGATTAATGGCACACTCATCAAGAATACTCAAATTGATCTAGGAGTAGAAATCAATGTGATGACAAGATAAACAATAAAAAAGCTTCAAATAATGGATCTAAGACATATGCCCACAATTTTACAACTGGAAAATAGGTCAAAAATGAAACCATAGGGTATCATTAAAGATTTAGTCATCACACTGGACTTATGAGAATATCCAATAGACTTCATGCTCTTGTAGCCTAAGGCCAACCTTGAAGGATACCCAGTAATATTAGGTAGACTATGGTTAGCCATACCAGATGCATTTATTGGATGTAGATCTGACAACATGATAATTTCTAATGGGAATGTGATAAAAAAAATTGGTCCTTTATCCACCTACACAACCTCATGTAGATTGGAACAACCTATCTAGCCAAACATGGAAGATGATGACCAATATTCTCTAAATACACTCATGACCATAGAACAAATCCCAATGGTCAATATTCAAGATAAATATTAAATTACTTCCAATATCATGCAAAAATTTTATGGAATGGACCTACAACAACACTATTGTCTAGCATGTTTGAATTGCACATTACATAATATTATACGTACAACAACCTTTGAATCTACATCATAGTTATTCTAAAAATTACTTCCACACAATTATAATCTTAATTTATTAGAGTTGTATTTTGCTTCTATCATGACTTTTTCCATACTAATAGAAATAACACTCGACATAACACTCATCAATAATCAATTGACAGTTTCCTAGTAGTCTAAATTACTTACAATGTTGCAAGATCACACATCAACATTTTCTTGGGAATTCCATGACATGGAAGGAATAGATACTAATCTTTGTGTGCACATAATCTACATCAATGAGGGATATAAACCAATAAAAAAACCACAATGTAGGATGACTCGGTTGCGAGGGATATAGTGAAAACAGAGTTGCAAAAACTATTATATGCAAGGTTTATATATCCAATATCAGAGAGTCAGTGGGTTTCCCCATTAGTGATAGTATCCAAGAAAGGATGCAAGTGGAGAGTATGTGTAAATTATAGAGAATTAAATACAACCACAAGGAATGATCATTTCCCTCTTCCTTTCATTGATTAGGTTTTAGATTCATTAGAAGGGAAGAAATACTTTTCTTTCCTAGATGGGTTAAGTTGCTACAATCAGATAAAAATGGCTCATAAAGATAAGGATAAAACCACTTTTTCATGTCCATGGGGTACATATTCCTACTTGGTTTTTATATTTGAGCTATGTAATGCACATGTAACATTCCAAAGAGCTATTTTGGGTATATTTTTAGATTTTTCCCATGACTCTATGGAATTATATATGGATGACTTCACCACCTATGGAAATTCCTATGAAGAAGCACTAGAAAACTTGGAGAAGGTCCTTCAAAGGTTCCAAAATCACAATCTCTTTGTTATTCATGGGAAATGTTTCATGATGATTATTGAAGGAGTGGTTTTGAGTCACTTTATGCCAAGTAGGGGATTTAGGTGGATCCTAACAAAATAGAAGTTATCTCCACTCTACCTACCCCCCAGAAGTAAAAATACGTGAGAATTTTTCTTAGTTGTGTAGGATACTACTAGAGATTTATTAAGGATTTTAGTAAAATAGCAGCTCCCTTGTTTGCCCTCCTATCTAAGGATTTGAGTTTTAATGGACCACTACCTACCAAGAATATTTTGAAGCTCTTGAAACACCTCTCAGAAGAACACCTATTTTGAGAGGGCCTAACTGGATAGTTCCTTTTTACATACATACATATGCTTCTAACTTTGTCATAGGTGTTATTTTAGGACAAAAGAAAGGTAATTTGGAGTGTGTTATTTATTACATAAGTAAAAATATTCAAGATATTGAGGTCAATTACACTGTTACATAGAAGAAAATGTTAGTAGTAGTCTATACAATTAATAAATTCATACACTATATCATTGGTTATATTGTCTTTGTTCATATTGATCATACAATAATCCAATACTTTCAATGAACAAAATAGTGGTTGGTGGATGCCTTGTTAGGTGGTTATTATTGTTGTAGGAGTTTGATATAGCTATTATGGGTAAACTAAGTAAAGCAAATGTGGTAGCTAATTTTCTCTCTAGGCTACATATCAAAACCAAAGAAAAACTTGTGGATGACTCTTTCTTATATGAACACCTATTTTCCTTAAGCGTGCACACAACTTGGTTGCATGCAAGAAACTCCACATCTCTCACCAAGAGAAAGGTTCCATTTAGTTGAACACAACTTTCCTTATTTTTGGGTGGTTGGCTATCTATTCTACACATGAGTTGATAATATAATGAGAAGGTGCATAGGGGAAGATGAAGTTTATGATATTTTGAAGGCTTTCCATTGGTGAACCTAATTAATAGCTATTTTTATCTTATTTAGTTCATATCTTTCAAAAAAATTAAGTTGCTTATTTCATATACATTCCTAAACTTATATACCTTTTATATCTTTTATGCCATCCAAACCAAACTTTGATGAGTGGAAATATGATTATGATATGATGATGTTTGTATGAATGAATATATAAATGTGTATAAATTTTAGTTTAAATTTAAGTTTAATTCATGATTGTTGATAGTATATATGTTTTGGATGAGATCTAACTCCTTACAACTAGAATAGCAACCCGCAACAACTGGAGAACTCAACCCACAACCAAGGATTTTAGGCTGATAAGTAGGAGAGATTCCAGAACGACTGGGCATGTGACAGTTTCAAAAAATGATGAAGGCAATCATTGGAGTGGTCGATTGGGAGTCATTAAAGCATTTAATAAGATGATGGAAGGATGAAGGAATTTGTGATGAACAAGGAAACTGCCATGACTGTTTGTGCATAACATGTCTCTGCCATGTCGTTAAAGTAGAGTTGCAAACCTAGTTGTCTTCTTATATTTGTTTCAGTTATAGTTTTTATTGCAAGGACTTTGTATCTCTCTATTCTGAAGGAGAGTGGACACTTTAATTTAATTTATGTTTTTCAGTCCTTATTCAAATAAACCTCATTTTGAAACAATGTAGTTGGATCAGTGGTTGAGGAGCAAATCTAGTTGGATGTGAAAAAATAATATCTTTGTTAATTTTCTATTATGCACTCATGAATGAAAGATCTGTGAAGATTCTTGTCATGTTGTGAGAGTTAAGTTATTACAATGAAGATGTTCCATTTTACCGTTATGTTTAGTTGATTCAAGTAGTGTATATTTGGTTTATCCTACGGGAACAACTTGAGCAAGGGCCACTCAAGGTACTATTCACCCACCTTTATTTTCTTTTGTTAGAATAAATTTTCATATTATTGTATTCATTTCAATAGATTCTTCATTACATGCATGTGAATGGTATCTTGTTTTATGGTTCACCTTTTGTATTAAGTCTTTGATTTGTCCTCCAAAGTAAGCCAAGTAGTTAGGAGTAAGAGTTAACAGTGTTAATGAAGTTGCAAAGTTCAAGTTAGCATTTATCAGTTACAGTGCTAAGTTGAAGGTACCCACAACATCAATAGAAAATTAAGTTATTTCCCCTATTTTGTAGTAATGCTTTATTTTCCTTTTCCAATCTTTATTGTTTTCCTACATATGTGTAAACCACCTATACTAGATGATAAAGACTGTGTAGAGTTAAGGAATGCATATACGGTGCCAACATCATCAAAATCTTATAAAGCCCTAGTTGATAATTAAATAAAGCCTTAGCAAGGGTTTAGTGGACTGTTTAGCTAGGAACCCCTCCTCTGAATTGTGTGTCTAACACCAAGTTGAGTAGACATTTGTGAGGCCTTATAGTCATGATGAACCTTATGGAGAACACTTTGTAGCCAAGTAGACAACTCTCAAGATCCTTACCATTAGGTATATTTTCCAACACTATATAAAGATGTAGTCAAGTATACAAGAAGGTGTGATCATTGTCAAAGGATGAGTAGACCTAAAAAGAGTGATGAGATCCTTGCAACCACAATTGGTCATTGCACCATTTGATAAATGGGGTCTTGATTTCATTGGACCAATAGCTCTTGCCTCCAATAATAAGGAGTATATATTGGTTTGTACTGACTATCTAAAAAAATGGGTGGAGGTTAAAGGATTGTAGTTTTCTAGAGATAGCAATGTTGCAACATCCCTCTATGAGGAAATATTCACAAGGTATGGAGTGCCTATGGAGATATTGATAGATCAAGGGCCACAATTTACTTCAAATTTGATTGCCCATCTAGTCGAAGAATATGAGATCAGACATAAAAATTACACTCCCTACCACCCATAATCAAATGGGTAGGTTGAGGTTACAAACAGGTAAATAAAATCCATCTTAACAAAGACACTCCAATTGCATTAGAAGGATTGGACAAAAAGGTTACCAAAATTTGCTTGGGCTTATAGGACAACCTAGAAAACCACCACAATATTTACACCATATGAATTAGTATATGGTAAAAATATTGTCCTTCCCATTGAATTTGAACATAAAACACTCAGAACATTAGTGAAACTTGGAATGGATCTCTCTAAAGCTCAAAAAGACAAACTACATAATCTAAATGCTCTAGATGAGTTAAGGATGGAAGCAGTCCATCATACAAAAATTGCACAAAAATAGAGAATCAAATGACATGAAAAATTCATCAAAACTAAATAATTTCATGAAGGAGACTAGGCATTGCTCTATAATTCAAGGTATTAGGACCACAAGGGTAAATTATAGAAAGAGTGGTTAGGTCCTTATGAAATAAAAAAAAAATATTTAGAATGGAGCAATACAATTAAAGATAATTGATCCAATCATATTCTCTTTGATGGTAAGTGGTTACTATCTCAAGCTTTATAAAAATTCATTGCATAAAGAGGAGTTTCTACAGGACTTGCAAACACAATATTGATGTCAATCATGAAGACATCATCGAAACAACCATTTCCACATCTGTAGATGAGCCAACCAACTCACCTACTGATATTCAGTATGCATGATTGATGAGAAATAAACAAGTTCTAATACCAATTGTTAGGAAATTCAATCTCTATCCAAACATGACTTAAATGGATGAGATACAAGGCTTGAACTACAACAACATGAAAATATGAAACTTATATGCAAATCTAAAAATTAAGTTGCCTTCATATGGAATCACCATGATTAGATTCATCTTCTTTATGAAGTTAAAAATCAACTAACATAACATGCTTATAAAAACTACCTTATATGAAATTATAATAACACTATAAAGAATAAAATCACCATAAGATAGCAGAAATGAGGCACACATCAACAACACAATAACATCACATAACACAGGATTTATGTGGAGAAAAACTCACGAGAAAAAAATCCACCAATAAAAGAGGCCAAGTATGCATTATCTTTAAATAAATGAGATTACAATACAATCACTTCCATTATCCTCTTTGGCTCAACCATGGCAGCACCTCTGAACAACCTCTATATGCCTCAACTTGTCCTTGTTCTTGCAATGAAACTCTATGTTCAGTTGTTTCTCATACTTTCTACATCCAAGAGGCTGAATTTATAGACTTGTGAAGCCATATAATGCACCAAACATGGTGCCCAAAGATGGCCCTTCATTCCAAATGTCCCCAACCCTTGAATACATTCTTAGAATGTGAAAGGACACCAATTTTTATTCTAATACTTTCCTTCCAACTTGGGCACCTAAACTTGGAAGATAAACATTACATTAAATGCAATAAATGATGGACTACCAAGAGATACTTGTTACCTCATTCCAAGCTCCCACTTGGATAATCTCAACAATCACTCATTTTTCCTTTTCATTATCATTTATTATCTCATTCTAGATGTCCACATGTGGGAAAAAACATTAAATATTATATGCACAACTCACCTTTATCACCATCAGTGGAAACTATCACCCCTTACGAATATATTACAAACAATGTTGGGAATTGATATTACAAAATATTTTCCCAATACACCCTAAGTGCCCAGAGACACTTTCTAAGGATGTTGGAACCATGACATAGGATTTACAAGGTGGATGGCATCTTAATTTTAACATTCTCTTGTACTTGACATCAACATTCTAAATACGCCCATAAGAATCACAAGCAAGGGGAAAACATACCTTAGCCAAACATGCACCATATGAATCTTCATTGTGCTCTCATACTCCAATAAGACACCTAAAAAAGCAACCATAATAACCAACATCAAGCAAAAACTTCTTACATCCTCCAACATGCACCTATGGAAGAAAAATAAACTTTCCAAAGTGAAACATATCAACTGTTAGTGAAACCTATACCAATTTGTACATGAACACAAGCATTAAATTCAAATTATAACAAAGGATTTGATTAGCTTCCTTACTTATACTAGCTGAAATTGTAACCAAAACAAATTCCAACCCATCCAAGCTAACCATACCTCAAACTAGGGTATATAAATAATAGATAGAACTTCATGTCATCAACATACCAACCCAAAATCTACAATTAAGTCTTTGTATATCTATCCTGCTATCTCAATGCAACATACTAATGAATAAATGACCGTAGACAAGGTCAACCAACAAATTTTGTATTAACATTGAAAAAATATTATGGATATAGATAATACGCATCCAAGTCATCACATTACAAGAAAGTGGGTAGCTAATCCATAACCTACATAACTTATAGATCCAAAACCAATGAATCATGAAAACTCATCATCACATCAGTAGCCAACAAACTAAAATATCAAAGAGGATAACCAAACACATATCTAGAAACTCCCACTACATGAGTAATATCAAATATGAAAATATATCAAATCATACCAAGTCTACCTATAGTACTTCACATAGCTCAGATATGGCTAACTCCTATATTATATAGTGTTAAGGAAGCATACAATGATATATAGATCTCACAAACAAATATGCTTCAATACCTCTCTCATCACTAGTCTCCATAGCTCTCCCAAGCTCTTTGCACTTAACCATGTGAAACCAAACATACAAGAATAATACCATAACCAAAGAGAAACCCTACAAATCAAGTTGTATTCTTGTTCCACACTAACATGTACAAGTTGTGTAAATTAAGATCTCCTTTACCATTCCTGTACAGAAAGGATATCAACATATTAACATTCAAATCAAATGAAAAGATGGAAACAATAGATATAAACCTCTCATACCGAAGGTAGATCAAACCAACTAATCATGCCCACAACACAAGGAATATTCCCAAACCCACAAACCATTTTTTGTACCTCTCCCAATAAATGCTCATAACTATATCTATAGCTCAAGACCAAAACAAGGAGAACAACATAAATCCATAAACTATACATCTTCTTCTTAACAAGTCTTCAAAATGTTTATATTCAATACTAACTCATATGAGAAGACAAGATATGAAATAAAGAATGCATATGATATTCAGGTGGGAAATACCTCTCAGATCATTCACCTGTCGAGTCGACCAAGACTAGGGTATAATATTTTCCTATGAACACAACACCAAGAAATGACAATCTTCTCTTTAGGTCCATAATGGATTCACATCCATAACCGACTGTAGGATCCTCGGTACTTTTGTCATTTGTGCATGCTTGCTTGCTTGTGTGTGTTATCATTTTTATCTTGCATTTGTATTAAATCTATATCATTCCAGCTAATATTCATATCTTGTGTATGTTAGAGTAGCTTTTTGCATTATCCTTTGCATCTAAGGTCGCATAATACCTTTTGTGCATTAGGACTTTAATGCTCTAAGTTTACTTCCTCATATGTCTAGACAAGGTTGTATTACGCTGGGGCACGAGACACATCGTCACCTTGGTCCTTATATCTTGGTGCATAACGTCTAGTGCTAAATCAAACATCATGGTTGCTCACTTTCATTGCAGCATAACGCATCATTCATCTCCTTCATCCACTTCCTATCTTGCATCATTCGTCTTATCCCTCCCTTTATCATTTCATTTCGAGAGCCTACTCATGTTTGTTCAACCCGCCTATCCTCTCGAGGGGGCATCATCATTCCATCATCATCCTATCTTTCTATCATTATCCATTTTCCTCTATTCATACGTTAACTTCTTTGAAATAATGTTACTCGACACAAATCTTATCATCTCGAACATCACTTCAAAGAGGGGCAAAATGTAAACATCAAAAAATTATCCTCTTACGATACCTTGCCACAACATTACATCATTTAGGCATCTTGTAGCATGCTTTGCCCTAGGTACCCATGTCATCATCTATTTAATTAAATAAATTTTATTTATTTAATTAAATTCATAATCATTTCCATCCATTCCTCTAATGTTAATTAAATAATTTATATTATTTAATTAATTAAATCATTTTCATCCATTCCTCTAATGTTAATTAAATAATTTATATTATTTAACTAATGAAATCATAAAATCAACGTTAATTAAATAAATCCAAAATTTATTTAATTAATAAAATCTTAAAAAGATCTCGCTTTCTTTCCAAAACTGAACTCGTGTGCATCTAATTAATTTATTTAATTAGATAATTCATCAATTATCCTTCTCATCTTTTTAGGATTTATTTCCTTTAAAAGAGAATCAAAATCTTTCTATCTTTTTGAAATCTTATCTCATCTCGTCATATTTCCTCTTTTGTCAAAAATCAAATCCTTATTGAATCTTGTCAAATCTTATCTCTGTCCAAATCAAAAATCTATAAATCAAACCTTTCACAAGCCATTTGGATCGAATCTTCTTCTAGCATCTTCACTCTGTCAAAATAATTCTTCCATCTCTATCATTCTCTTCATTGGTCATTTTCATCATCAAGTCATTATGCTACAGGAATGAGCACTCAACACTCTTCTATTATCAACCTTCAAAATCTTGCATCCTTGTGCAGGTGGAGAAGAGCAATGGAGATAATTTGAGTTGGCGTGGAGATCGGTTTGCATTTGTGCTTCATGTTGTGATTTCCTTGTTATTTTGTACTCTATTGTGCTTGATAGGGTTTAGTCATTTTATTGTTTTCAATACATTAAATCTAATTGATTATTTCCCTATCTACAGTAACCATCTCAACATACAATTCCATAAATAAGAGATCTCTTAGCCTCACTCAAGTCTCTCTAGTCTCCATGAGCATCTACCAATAAATCCATGCTAACTTCAAATGCAACCCTATAAAATCATGAAGCTCCAAGCAAATGATTAATACTCAAAACCAACGAGAAAAAATAAGACAATTCTCAAAATTCTAACTATAGAATTAGGAAAAATATCATGATTTCATGATCTAACATCCCCTCTTGGGAGATCACATGAAAATAACCATCCATCATCAAATGATGAATCAAAATAACTATCAAAGCTCCCACTAAACTATGTAACCAAGCTCTCCAAGCATCATGATAACCATCTCCTAATTGAAGATCCTGTTGGAATTATGCCTCAATCAATACAGGCTGAAACCTCCATTGGAGCAAAGTCGGTATGACATCTATCATGTTTGGCCGACTAGTAGATTGGTAGCATCATGTTTTGTATAGGCTGTTGTGACCAAGTTTTTGTCTTGCCAAATGCTTTCACTGTGGAGCTATCGCTGTGACAAGGAGTGTTCGGTATGACCTCTTAGCACTCAGGGAGATCTTTGGCCGATAGGCCATTCAATCGTAAATCGGGGAGACTCATGACGACCACGGGCTTCGAGATAGCTTATAGTGGCTTGGCGAGAAGTTGCAGCGAAGTGTTAGAGTCTCGCCGATAGTATGTCACTTGTTGTGGTCTTCGGCATAGCTTATGGTCTATCGGTAAGAAGTCTTACCGATGTGCAAAGGTCTCACCGACGGAGGTTCAAATATTGATCATCAGTGTAACTAGAAGGATTTCGGAGAAACATCTTAGTGACTGAAGGATGTCTTGCCGATAGCCAATGGCTATCGGGGTAACCCAAATAATTTAGGAAGAAGTCTCAGCGAAGAATGTAAGTCTCGCCGATGATAAGGGATCTTCGATATAAATTTTGGTGACAGATGAACACTTCGGGGTAAGTCCTAGAGCTCGGTGTGATGTCTTAGTGAAAGTAACATGTCTTGCCGACAGTGCTTTATGTTGAAGCCTTCAGGGTAAGTCTTGAAGTTCGGTATGTTCTCTCGACAAAAGATGTAAGTCTTGTTGACTATTCAATGGTGCTCGATATGACTTGTGACTTCGGTATAACCTTTGGTGACTCGCTATGATCTCCTGGTGAAAGCGATAGGTTTGGGCGACTGCTTGGTGTTTCGATGCAACACTAAAAGCTTGATAGAACGTCTTGGCGATAACGGTATCTCTTGGCGATATCGATATGAAGGTTATGTGGCATCAGTGAGACACTATTAGTGTCTCACCGAGATGCCAACTCAATGCAAATTTTGTTGACTATTTTTGACCGTCCTATGTGGAGTCTCGTGGACCAATAGGAGAAGTCGAATCTGAACAGTTGGAAGATTGTTCGTTATGACGGTTCTATGAGGAAGCTCGATGGACATGGAACAACAGGGATATACTCTGAGATTGCAGTTTGTAATCTTTTGGTTGGTTCAAAGGTTGATTCGATAGATTGTTGAGTGATTGTATTAGTAGATGAATTCTATTATGTAGAATATAACGTGAAGGTTCCTGAAACAAATTGTACATGGTGAATGCTGCTATAAATAGACACTAGAAAGATAAGTCTGTCATTTGTATGTAATCTCCATTACTGTAATACAAAGTTATTTCTCTTGGTGTGGTGGGTTTTTCTCCCGTAAGGGTTTTCCCATGTATATATGGTTTTCATGTGTGATTGTCAAATACTTTGTTTCTGTTATCTGCTTCATAGTGCATCTTAATTGGACTGTAATTGTAAATTTTAAAGTGTATCTACATTCTTCCCTGAGGTATTGACGTTAGGATAATTATTTTCTGCATCTAATTTTCCTTACAGATCCCCCATGGCCCCAACACAATAAAATAACTCAACACCATGAGCTCCCAAAAGGTAAAGTACAACCACAATCTCCAAACCAAACACCACACATCCTTTTTCAATATAACCAAATATATCATTAAACTCTTGTTGCTATCTAAAGGAAGAATCTAAGAAATCCCTATGACACCAACAACTATTGCAAAAGATAATCCATCTTCTAATAAAATATTATCCCTGGCTCACTACACACTATAACAACTTAGAACCAAAAACTTGAAACAAATAAGATAGAATATATTATGTAACTGCATAAATCTCCCACTGAAATTAATACCAACTACTGCTAAACAATATCATTTCCAACAATCTATTAAAAGTGAACAAAGCTTCTCATGCGCCATAAACTACTGCTAAAAATTCTCAATAGCCATCTCTCACTACAATAAGCATCTCAATATAATAATGGTGACCAAGAATATGTCCTATCAAACATAATCCATATTAGATAATTTTACAAATCTACACATATGCAACATCTCAAATGATAAATACATAATCAGTGCTCTAATTTCAAATAACTAAAAAATAGATTCAATCCCACATTAGTATCATGCAAAATAAATATATTTAGGTATAATATATGGATTTCCAAGACCCAAACACCAAGATCAATGCTAGATCGTTATATTTACCAAACAAACCCCAATAGGAGTAACCATAGATCAATAAGAATCCCCCAAGCAACCATGCAAACCTGTAATTTTCTTCATCTAGAATGTCCTGAATATAGTCTCATCACATATCTACATACCAAATATTTTAGTTAACATGTAAAACATGAAAAACAGTATGTGTAAATTTGAAATCCATTTAAACATCCAAACATTCAAATCAAACATGTCATTTGAATAATGGAATGAACACAAATCTACAAACCGACAACTAAAAACAAGAGTAAATTGCAACTCAATAGGAGAACCAAGTTGTCTAGAAGCTTATAACATATTAAACATATTAGCTCCACAACTCACAAAGAGGTTAGTGGCTTATCTTCTAGTGCTTTCATGTAACCAAGGGCTAAAACCATGAAGCCAACATAATCACTCCATTTTGTAGTCCAAATAGAGGGTGTTTCTCCATGTGACCAGGATGTCTTTACCCGTCTAACATGAACACCTTCTCACCGCACATGACCACAAGGTAAAGGAACAAAACCACCAAACAAGAGGATATACACATATTATCAAACAATAGCTCCAAGTTACCAAAACATAACCAAATCCATAAATATCCATAATCATGAGCCTCCAATACCCAACATAGATCACACTATTAATATCCATGACTTCCAATCTCACAAATCTGTAAAACAAACTTAATTCATAGAACATTCATTGTAGTCCCACAAGCCTTCCAACAAGCTCGAGTTTCTTCTAAAAAATTTCCACAATCTTTCCAAGCTAAGAAATAAAAAATGAAGGAATACTCAAAACCAAATTCACCTTAAGGTATGATACCAAATGATGAGAAATAAATAGGTTTGAATGCCAATTTTAATGAAATTCAATCTCTATCCAAATGTGACTTCAATAGATGAAATATAAGGCTTGGACTACAACAACATAAAAATCTAAAAATTATATGTAAATCTAACATTTAAGTTGCCTTAATATGGAATTACCATGATTAGATCCATCTTCTTTATGATACCAAAAATAGCCAACATAGCATGCTTATAAATGCTACCTTATGTGAACTTATACCAATAATGTGTAAAAAATAACTCATCATAAGATAGCAGCAATGAGAGGCACACATAAGCAACACAAGAGTGTCACATAACACAAGATTTATGTGGAAAAACCCTTACAAGAAAAAAAAATCCACCAAGAAGAGAGGTCAAGTATACATTATCTTCAAATAAATGAGATTACAATACAATAACTTTCATTCTCCTCTTTGCCTCTACCATGGAAGAATCTGTGCACCTAGGAAAAAACTCCTTATGCCTCAACCTATCCTTTTTCCTACAATGAAGCTCTACATTCAATTATTTCTCGTACTTTCTACATCCAAGAGGTTGAATTTATAGAGTTGTGAAGGCATCTAATGCACCAAACATGGCACCCAAAGATGGCCCTTCACTCCAAACATCCCCAATCCTTGGAATAGTTTCTTGAAATGGGAAAGGACAATGATTTTGGATACAATGCTTTCCCTCCAACTTGGGCGCCAAAAATTGGAAGATAAACATTACATTAAATACAATAAATGATGGAATACCAAGAGACACTTGTTGCCTCACACCAAGCTCCCACTTGGAGAATCCTAACAGTCACTCATTTTTGTTTAAGTTTGTTTCTAGATTTGATTGTTTTGAAGATTTTTCATCAATGTTTCGGATCACACTTTGTGATCCATCATCATCATTTTCTCCTCTTTCTCTCTACCATCCTAATGATTGATCATGGAGTGTGATCAGAAACATTGATGAAAAATCTTCAACACAATTAATCCATAAACAAACTTATACAACAATATGGATTGTGGAAATTTATTATCATTAAATCACACATTTTTCATTTTCCTTATCATTTATTATCCTATTATATGCATCCACATGTGAGAAAAATAATATTAAATATTTATGTCCACAACTCACCTGTACTGCTACTAGTGGAACCCATCACCCCTTATGGATATATTACAAACAATGGTGAGAATTAGTATTACAAAATATTTTCCCAATACACTCTATGTGCCTAGAGACACTTTCCAATGATGTTGGAACTATTAGTGTAGGTTTTTATTTTCCTAGTTGGATATGTATTTTCCCTTAGTTATAGATTTTTCCTACACATTTATTAAGCTTCCTTAGGATAATAAAGTGAGTTAATCATTTAATAACTAGGAGGTAAAGTGATGAGTTGTCTCCACCTTTTAAGGGTGGAGTATTTGCTTTTTCATCACTTTATTTAATGTTGGTGGTTATTGATGGTCAATTCTTATTAGTTGATTTTCCACCTTCATCCCCTCCTTAGTTCTATATAAACTCACTACCTAGTTTGTGTTTTTCATCTTGGAAGCTTTTAATGCAATTTTGTCATGTTGACATTGCATAATCTCTTAGAGTTCTGGTTTGTACTATTTATATTTTTCCAATTTATGTAACTTTGAATTTCTTATAAAGTTCCTTAGGTTATTTAATCTATTTTAGATTTCTAACATGGCATCGAAGTTTTTATTTTGAGAAATATAAGTTCTTAGATTCCTAATTGAGAGATTGAGATTTTCATGTAAAAATCTTGTAAATTCCCATATGCTCTTCTCTTGTGTTTTGCACAATCTTGAGAATCAAAAAGGCTTTGCAAAGATTTAATAACCTCTTAATATTGCATATGTGTTTTGTGATATCCAGATGATTGTAACATTTTTGGTTATACTGACAGTATTTTTTACTATTTCAACACGTCCGGGAGGCTCGACAAAGTCAATATTGACTTCTTTTTAATTCCAAGTTGGACCTCATTTGACAAAGTTACAAACATGGGTTTGAAGCTCAGATCTAGTGAATAGATTTTTATAGGAGCATTTTCAACCAAAAAGGATCTTTTCATTGTGTTCAAGAGGTTGAGGAGACAAATTTTGACATAAAATTCACCCATATTTGGTGTCAGGAGTCATTAAGGCAAAAAATTAAATCCAAGAGGGTCGTACAGCTCCCTAGCTACAATCATATGACAATTTTATTTATTTTTAAATGCTTTTAAATAAGTGCTTAGTGCTTAGTTAAAAGCATAGACCACAGGGCTTAAAGCCCGCGACTTATAGTTGCCACCTGGGAGAAAAACAAACCGTGACAAAACTTCTGAGCATACTACCAGCAGTCAGGAAACTACCGCCTAAACTTAGCAGTCATTGCCCATTGCTCCACCAAATCACCATCAAAGTGCCACCCAACACCCATTGCTGGTAGTGGCGATGCTCTCCAACCACTAGGGCTCTCCAATAGGCCAAATTGGGCTTTTTTTAAAACTAGCATAACTTTTTGCTATAGTATAAATTTTTTCATTGGAAATATGGAGACAAGAACTTTCCATCCATGGAGGTATTCAAATTTTTTTTATCATTTTTTTCCAGATATTTTAGGTTAAATTTGTTTGTTGCTAATTTCTTCAACATGTCATAACTTTCACCCCAGTGCTTTGATTTTTTGATATAAATAGGAGTTGGAAAGGTGGTGAAGATCACTACACAACTAAAAGGCTAATTTTTCTATATTTTGTCTTAGGTTCATTCTATATTAAAATTTGTAATTTTGGCCATTATGGGCCTATTGAGAATTGTATCTTGGAAAAGGCTTTGTAATTGCATTAAACTATAAAGTGCCAACCATATCATATTTGGGGGGTGATTTTTGATACTAGTGAAAAGGGTGGGAGTGTATTGGTATTCTTATTTGGTGTCTTTTGCACTCATTCTTGGGGATTATACATGCACTTTGTAATCATGAATTGAGATAAAGTTCCATCTATGGGGGGTTAATTATGTCTCTTAAACATTATTTTCATCCTTCTATTGTAAAGTTAACTTTAGAAAACTATTTGTCCCAGAAAAAATGGATAAAGAATCGCTACCTTGAGCGAGATCTACTACCCTATCTCCTTGGACTCGTTCCTGAGCCAAGTGACTATGATTAGAAGAATGCATGGTTTAATAATAATAACATGGTCTATGGAATACTATGTCTTACTATTTTTTAGGATACTCTACATCACATAGAACACATTGAGTGCCTTTTCACTGCTTGGACCATCATCTAATAGTTGTATGGAGATATTGGATCTTTGTTTGAAAGTAATTTTTCCTTGGATAACCAAGCTATTGTTGATGATATTGAGACTTATGTTGCCCCATCTTGTGAGGACACGTCTTGTGTGTTAAATTAGTTCATTGTTACCTCATCAACATCACTTGTTGCAACTTTAGAGTTTAGATATGCTTCTTCAATAACTTCCAATGATTCATTGTAGCAAGATCATTTATGTCTTTTGGATTCAATCCATTGGGACCAATTTCTACTAGACAACTCTTGTTTGTTTGTAGAGTCCCTCATTTTGGATCTAGATGACACTATTGAGGACATACATCTTCTCCTTCAAGACCACTCTTTTGTCCTTGCATCTATTGCTACTACAGAGTCTAGTGTTGCTTCTTCAAAAGCCTCTAGTGACTTCTTGTAGCAGGACATACATAGTCTTTCATACAACTTTGTGGGATGATTTCTTGATAGATATTTTAGACTTTTTTGTGGAGTCTCACATTTTAGATTTAGAGGACACATTTAAGGGGTTATATCTCCTTTTTATGGAAATAATTGCACAACTGTTGTCAAACCATCATTGTCTTTGGATTGTGTTCTACATCAGTCTCTAGGAGATTCTAATTTGTCATCTTCAACAGTGTGGCCTAGAATGCCTGATTTGATTGTGATAGTTTTAAGAATCGACATGGGGACACTTGATCTAAGTTCAAAGACTTCATACATCTCGAGTTTTCTTCCTACATATTCCTTTCAGGAGTAGGGAGATAGCTTGCATACGCCTTTGATTATGTTTCTTCCTAAGGGGAGGAACATTGTTCAATGATCATGGACCATCTTCTACGTCCAATTTCGAGCATCTACCATTGGATCTCTTTGGAGGGGGCTACCTAGTCCTTCTCTTCTTCTCTCTTTATTTTGGGGGTGTTCCCTCTCTTTATTGGGGGATTCTTCTTCTTTGGAGGGGAATTTGATATGTACGTGGGTACCTAACATGGTCTCATTTGTTGGGACCCATCATGTTTTACATCCTCCTAAGTTGTGCTTAAGGGAGGGTGTTGATGTAGGTTTTTATTTTCCTAGTGGGATATTTATTTTCCCTTAGTTATAAGTGTTTCCTACACATTTGTTAAGTTTTCTTAGGATAAAAAGGCAAGTTAATCATTTAATAACGAGGAGATAAAGTTATTAGTTGTCTCCACCTTTTAAGGGTGGAGTATTACTTTTTCATCACTTTATTTAATGTTAGTGGTTATTGGTGGTCAGTTTATATTGGTTGATTTACTACCTCCAGGGTCTCCTTAGTTCTATATAAGCTTGCTACCTAGCTTACATTTTTCATCTTGGAAGCTCTTAATGCAATTATATCTTGCTGACATTGCATATCTCTTAGAGTTTTAGTTTGCATTATTTATGTTTTTCTAGTTTATGTAACTTTGAATTTCTCTTATAAAATTCCTTGGGTTATTCAATCTATTTCAGATCTCTAACAAGAACCATGACATAGGATTTACAAGGTGGATGGAACCTCAATCCTAACACAATTCTCACTCAACAATAATAAAAAACACACATGCACACACACTGTTATGTGACTTTTTCCCAAGAGAAGAGAAAATTATGAAATAACCCTTTAGAATTAAAAGGGAGATATAAAAATAAAGGATATGATGACACTTTGGTTAAAAGAAATATGAATAAATAAAATGCATTTTAAAAGGGAGAAATAATTATATTTATTAAATAATAATTAAAGGCATCCTTTGTGAAAAGGTGTGATGGTTTGGAAACCACCCCTTAAAAGGATATATAAATAATTCATGTGAAACTTGGAAAGGGGGAGAACATTCAAGGAAGAAGAAAGGGGTTTGGTGAGCTATGGGTATTGGAGAAGGGGCCACACAAAGTGTGTCCAAATCGGGGTGCAGAGTTCACTCGAGATTGTCTTGGCCAGGGTTGGTATGCATGTTGAGTAGTTATTATGAAGCATGTCATACACATGTTGAATAATTACTTTGGAGCATGTTGTATGCATGTTGAGTAATTTCTCTAGAGCATGTTTTATACATGAGGAGTAATTACTCTGGAGCATGGTGTGCACTTGTGTTGAGCATTGTTCTATTGAACTAGCACTTGTGTGGAGTGCAATAGTACATTGTGTTCCAAAAGGAATTGTTCCTCCTAGGTTGTTCCATAGCTAGAGCCAATACCAATGATATCTTCTTGGAATGAGAATGACCTTTCCAAGACCTATTATTTAGATAAGTACTAAACTCAGTTCCAAGATATTTTAATTACTAGTGATGTTTTCATGTGCTTAAATCTTAAACTAGATAACACTAATTAATTAGAATTTTTGTGCAATTGCATCTAATTTATAAATAAAATTTATAATCTTTAAATTGAATTAATAACACTAATAAATCCACTGCCGGATGTATATTAAAATTATCCAATTTTATACTTGGAAAAAAAGTAGCATCAAACACACACAACATCTCCAATAAAATATACCACCAAAAAAAACCATTATCGGATACATGCAACAAAGTTAAAATCAATTCTTCTCATGGGATTGTAGCAGTAGCCCCAAGGCACTTACACAAAGGACCTATTCTACTACTACCTACAACAACTACCTCATGCTCACTACCACTCCACACACAACAACTATCACTCTCTGCTGACATCATTCTAATCACATATACTTGCAACCACTCTAAAATCATGACCAATTACATGCAACACATCACTTCATTACAAGTCATTTCCATGCATGCAAAAACCTTTTGCTTCCATATCTGACTTTTTTGAAACATGTGCCATTGCTCAATTAGTTTCTCTATATGGCAAGCTACCTGTTGTCACCTTCATTTAGTCCCATTAATACATCTCTCTCAACTAGTTTCTACTTGGAAAAATTCAAATCACATCACATGCACTACCTTTTCCACCATCACAATCATTCTAGGTATTTTCACATTATAACCATGATTACCATTAACTCTATTTATTTTCTCTGAAATTCATGTTCATGCAACATTTACTTTATATTATATACATATTTGTGATACTTCAAAACTAAATTCCCTCCATACTCCCCACATATCTTGTCATTTGAGGATAAATTAAACCTTCAATTTGGGGAGGATTCCACATTAATTACAAATATGGAAAATACTTGGGGTACCATAAAAAATCCTTGTACCCTCATAAGCTAGCAATCAATTGGTCTGGGTGTTAAGTTGCATACACTAGCTCGAACAATCTCTGATAAAGGTAACATCAAAAAAATTTACAGAGTCACAACACATATATTATAGTGATTTAAAGAGGTGGGAATTAAGGCATAAACAATGAGAAAATTTAAGAATAATTTTTCCAAAGAAGGTTGCAAAACTTTGGAATGGGGGGACACATTATCAAAAGGGAACCAGTAGTTCATAATATGTTACTAGAAGACCAAGCATGCTTTCTTATTTTTTAGTAAGCTAGATGATTGGATTACTTCCTTTCTCTTATTGATGTGAACAAAGAAAATGGAGTCACAACTTCCCTTATCCACACCTAAAAGGGGAATGAAGGAAGAAGAATCTGATTTTGCAAAGTTCACATTCAAGAACAATTTCATGAGATTCCAAGGCAAAAGAGATTGAAATTTGTCAAGGGAGATTTTTCCTAGGGTAGGAAAGTGATAAGGAAGATAAATAATGAATGCAAAACTACGAAAATGTAAAATTTTTGAAAACACAATGTGATATGCAAAATTAACTAAATATGCAAACAAACTGTAACAAAAATTGATGAGATTGAAGAGGTGCACCCATAAACTAGAAAGTGATGGAGAGGATCTCTAGAATCCTACAAAAATTATTGTTGAAGCTAACTAGGACACATACACCAAGTTGGGTGACTTAGTCCTGTTTTGGGGAGATTCTACCGAAACAGGATTCAGCCAAAAGGGTACTTAGAACTGCAGAAACCACTTTTTAGGCCTGGCAATGGGACTAATTTTCCACTGATGGCGACTTAGTCCACTTCTATATTTTTGGAAATTCAAAGGTGCAATCTGTATCTCTCGGTCTGCACTTCAGCTCCTGACAGGTTTTCAGATCCAAATTTGCAGAATCTGGCCTGTAGGTGACTTTTTGTGTAGATTTTGACTTAGCCAACAAGGAGATGACTTCAACAAGTTTATAACCTATCCTTCAATGATCCCCAAGCCTTCGAGGTACCTAAACTTGCAACCACACAAGGAGAGAGAGAGAGAGAGAAATGTTAAATGTTAGGGAATGGGGGTTTGCCTTGGTCAAACCCATTTTAGGTAATTAAACCAAATGAAGAAATAAGATGAAGCATGAACATGAACATGAACGAATTAAAAAATTTCCATGATGATAGATCTTGAATTTTTGCAACAATGGATGAAGAATTTTCCCTTGAATGCTTTAGAAAGCTATATTGATGACTTAGAATGCTAAAACCCTAGCTTGCTTGACTTGAGATGGATGATGAATGTTGAATGAATCATGAATTAGGGTTAAAGGTATCCTTTTATAGAGAAGAGTTAAGTGAATGGCTAGAATAAGGATTGTGATCAAGGGCCAAGATTAAATTAGAAAATAATTTAATCAAGGGTGGAGGTTAATTGAGAGAAGAAAGACATGGATAGATAAAGGCTTGAGGTGGAAGATAAGATTGGCACAAAAAAAGAGGTTTTTGGAAAAAATTAAATAATAAAAATTATTTAATTTAGGTGGCCAACATAGGAGAAATAAATAAAATATTAATTTTATTTATTTAAAAAGAAAGGTGAGAACAAATAATTATATAATTAAATAATTAAAAATAATTATTTAATTATAGAGGAAAGGTGGAATGTTAAATATTAAATAATTAAAAACAATTATTTAATGGAGAGGGAAGGGATAATTAAATAATTAAAATAATTATTTAATTGGGGAGATAAAGAAAGGATAAGTATAACATTTATTTAATTATAAAGAGAAAAAGCTAATGAATAATTAAATAATTAAAATAATTATTTAATTATAGAAGAGGAGGGAAAAGCTAACTTTTGAATTAAAATAATATTTAATTCAAAAGTGGGAAAAGAAAGAACCATTAGACTTAAATGCTTAATAAAAGTCTATTAAAGAGTGAGTTATTTACAACACCTTTACAAGACATGCATTTTATTCAGTTTGCAAGGGCCCAAGACCTAATGTGAATGTGTTAACCACATTACAACACTAGATCAAGGTGACATTAGGTTCAATTTATCATTAATTATTCCCAAATCAAGCAAGGAAAAGGACGTACTTTTTCAGTGTCCACATTTAGCCCCCACTTTAGTGAGAGGATGAACTTGCTTCAAACTCACACTCAAGTAGACATTCAAGTAGGGTCCAATTGTACCAATGAGGATGGTCTAGGATAAAAAAGATCAAGGAGGCGGCCAAGCCCCTAGGATCCAAGATCCTAAGTCAAACCGACATAAGCACAAAAGGACACACACAAGGTGAATGATTTGTAGAAAAACAAGATAGGAAATCATGCAATGGCAATAACTAGAAGGAAGAGAAGAACAAAAAATAAAAAGGTGGATCAAGCTTCGACCATTTGTCCAACATGTTGTGGATTAGAATTAGGTTGTTTGTCCAAAAATGCGTACTCACTATGAGGCAATGGAACTCTTGGTTGTTCACCAAGTGAGAAGTCCTAAGAGGGTGAGACACATACACTCATGGCTGGTATGCACTCACACACACACAAGTGGCTATGGGGAAAACCATGCCTCGAATTGGGCTTCCCGCTCAACCATACCAAAGTTATACCTCCTGATAACTTTAATAAGGTGCCATAATGAAAATTATTTTGTAAATACTTTTGAATGTCATGTAAATATTTTGTTAAAGGGTATTTTGCTTTGTTCATGTAAGGTCTTCTTCCTAAGGAGCATTGTGCCTAATGTATCCAAGAGAGGAAAATTCAAGGTGCCAGATCATTGCCCATAGGATGCCTCGTTCGCATCATGCCATGTCAGAAAATCATACACTCTTGGATGACATCAAACCTAATGACACCACCAAGAAGAGGACACATCATAATAAAAAATAAAAAATCACGCCATGAAATTTTTCCTAGAAGATTTTTTCTATGTATGCCCCCACTTTAAAGCGATGGTTACACCATCACTATGAGCAATTGCTTTAAAGTAGCCAATGATAAATGAAAGAAGACATGAGAGCCAACTTGGAAATCCCTATGCCAAGTCATATGTTTCTAAATTGAGCTACATCATGAATAAGTATGTCACATGCGAGTCAACTTAAGGCATGTCATCCACATCCCAAGCTTGTTCTTATATGTTCATGAAAGTTTAATGACTAGCCAAAAGAGACAACGATAAGTGACATACGAGGACAAGGCTACTTAACCCCTTTCCCCCACTTAGTGCAGGACAAGAGTGAGCCGAATAGGATAAAATTACGTATCAGTTAGAGGAATTAGGTGCTTCAACACAAGGAAGAGCACCACACTCCTTGAGATGTTGAATTTTATTGTTTAATGTCTTAGAAGAAAATGGAGATAAGGGAGATACCCCTAGATCTTTCTTGAAAGAGTATGATAAGTCAATTTGCATCATGTGTTCATTGCATCCATGTGTAGGAGGAGATTATATTTGATACCATAACAATCTTTCAATTCAGATGAAGGGAGTTTATGCTTCTGAGAAGGATTGGTTTCTTCATGAGAACACAAATCCTTTTTAATGTTATGTGTCATCTCCCCATGATGAATTGGAGTTAGATAGCCCCCATCACTATTGTAGGTTAATGTTGTTGATTTAGAACCAAGCTGAGCATATAAAACACAAGATTGTTTTGGTTTAAGTTGTGATATTTTGCATTCTCCCCTAAAGGAAGGTGTGAAAACCCAATCACTACTAGTACTTGTGTCTAAAAATGAATCATTTGTATATGACTCTTTGGACCATGAGGGTGATATTTTGGAGATTTTATTGAAAGGAGGTGTAGAATCTAACGACCCCAAATTATCATGAAATAGTTTTGTTGCAGGTGAATAATTAGAATCGGCTTGTATAGGTTCTAGTTTTGATCTAGGAATGAAAGGATTAGGGGAGTTGGAAATGTTGTGACTAGTTGATTCATAGCTTTTCTCATCTGCGTCAAACGTGTATATCTTGTTATTGTACTCAAATTTCATTGTACAGTGAAGGGTAGATGGGACTCCTTTCATAGCATGAATCCATGGTCTCCTTAGGAGAAGATTGTATGGAAGGGGTCCTTGCATGATATGGATAGAGGTAGGCAACACTATAGGTCTGACCTCAATAGGTAATGTGATCATCCCTAGTGGTTGCCTATTAACATTGTCAAAGCCACAAATATGAACATCATTAAGTTGAATGAGCTTTTCGTCCATGCCAATTTTGTTTAGGAGGCCCATGCTACAAACATTAATTTTTGCTCCATTGTCGATGAGAGTGTGTCTAACTAAGGTTTCATTAATGATCACCTTTATCATCAAGGGGTCATTATTGTTTTGAATCTCAAGTGAGGGTAATTCATGTTTAGGGAATGTGATTTCTGATTGGGTGACTTGCATGGGATGAGAGGAGGATGTTACATGATTTGATTTTATGTAAGATTAGATATCCTCCTGCTTTATTTGCAACATTTCTTGAAATAGAAACTTGAATGTAAGTGATATTTTAACGAGTTATCATACAGATATATTAGCAGGAGTCTTTTTAAGGTCATCAACACTAGGGACTCTAGGTTGAGAAAAAGGTAATGGCATGGGAGTGATGTGTGGTCCCTTATATGTTTGAGTCACTAAGTTACAACTTAGCTGCTGCAAAACATTGTTATGATTAGATTTCATCATGAATTTCAAGAAATCTCTTAGTTTTTTATGTGATTCACTAGTGGGAGGTGACTTAGGAAGCTCACTAATTAAAGGAGATCCCACTTGTGTCATCATAACCTCAAGAATATTATCTTTGTTGGCATGATTTATTATTCAAGGGGATTCTAATTTCACTTTATTATCTTCACCTAGGGAAGGTTTAGTGTTTGAAGTATATGTGTCAATGTTCACATTTTCTTGCACCATGATATTCTCCTTAGGAGAGTTTTTAGGAGAAATACAAGCCAAATGTTCTTAACATTCAAAGGTTGGTTCTTCTAAAATAACTTTGTCACAAGTAGAGGAATGATCAATGGCTGATTTTTATTGCTCAATAAGGGTTTCCCTAGGAGAACGGGGACAACTAAGATACTCATGACCTTCATCAATTGTGTTTTCTAACATCATAGTATGCTCTTCACAACTAGGAGAAGAGCAAATGTTATTGTCATGATTACCTATGGTTGTGTTGTCTTGTTTATAAATGTCTTTTCCACTAAGAGAGGTAAGAGGAGAGAAACAACTAGGATTCTCAAAACTCTCATTGATTGGTTCTTCTACCAAAATATCTTTGTCGCCAATAGGAGAGATATTAGGAGAGGAACAAATATGATCGTCAGGAATGTCCAAGGTTGTATTCTCTTTCACTGAAACACTCTCATAGGGAGGGGATAGGAAATATTTCTTAGCATTTCTAAATATGTAAGACACGAACATTGTTTGAACAAAAATGAAAAGCATTTGTAACCATTTCATGCAATGTTTCAACAATGTAAACAATGTATATCCAAAGATGCAAAACACTTTTATCCAATGTATGCAAAGCTTTAAGAATGCAAACAATGTATATCCCAAAATAAAAAGCACTTTTATCAAACTTATGAAAAGTTTTATGAATGTAAACATTGTATATGGAAAATTGAAAAGTACTTTTATCCATGTGATGCAAAGTATCAGAAATGTGACCATCTTCAAATCTAATGCTTGTAATTGAAATGTTTTCAAAAATGACTACCCTAAATTGATATTTTTGACCTAGATGCATGAAACAAATGTTCCCAAAACTTTCTAGACTTATAGTATATGATACTAGGAGGCTTAGGAAGCACATAAATATCTGACGTTGTAACAGATAGTTAAAAAATTGGACTAGGACTAAGTCGCCCAGAATGGCAAATGAGTCCCAGTTAGGGTTTTTTTAAAAAAAATCAAAAAATTTCAATTGGTTTTGATTCTTTTTAGTTTTTATTACTTGAATACTAAATGAAAATGTAGTTTTAATATGTTTTTCAATGATTTAAAATGCCAAAATGCAAACTATAGGCAATTTCAATAATGCAAATTTTGAAAACCCTAGAATTTAAATTAACTAATGCAAAATGCAATGCACTATTAATGCAAGCTAATTATAGGATGATGATGGACTCCAAAATTAGAAAATGTGATTTTCTAAGGTTGGGTTCACGAAAATGTGAACAAGGGAAATGGAGTCACAACTTCCCTTATCCACACCTACAAGGGGAATGAAGGAAGAGGAATATGATTTTGCAAAGTTCACATTCAAAAAAATTATGTATGATTCCAATGCAAAAGAGATTGAAATCTATCAAGGGAGATTGTTCCTAGGGTAGGAAAGTGATAAAGAAGATAAATTATGAATACAAAACTAGGAAAATGTAAAATGTTTGAAAACACAATGTGATATGTAAAATGAACTAAATATGCAAACAAACTATAACATAAATTGATGAGATTGAAGAGGTGCACCTATAAACTAGAAAGTGATGGAGAGGAGCTCTATAATCATACAAAAATAATTGTTGAAGCTAACTAGGACACTTACGCCAAGTTGGGTGACTTAGTCTTGTTTTGGGGAGATTCTATCGGAATAGGTTTAAGCCAAAAGGGTACTCAAAACTGCAAAAACCACTTTTTAGGCCTAGCAGTGGGACTAATTCGCCACTAATGGTGACTTATTCCACTTATATTATTTCAAGAAATTTAAAGGTGCAATCTGTAGCTCTTGGTCTACACTTTAGCTCCTGATAGGTTTCTAGATCCAAATTTGTAGAATCTGGCCTGTAGGTGAATTTTTGTGTAGATTTTGACTTAGCCAACAAGGAGATGACTTCAACAAGTTTATAACATATCCTTCAATGATCTCCAAGCCTTCAAGGTACCTAAACCTACAACCACACAAGGAGAGAGAGAGAGAGAGAAATATTTAATGTTAGGGAATGGGGTTTGCCTTGGTCAAACCCCTAGGTAATTAAACCAAATGAAGAAATAAGATGAAGCATGAACATGAAATGAAGGAATTAAAAAACTTGCCATGATAGATCTTGAATTTCTGTAACAATGGATGAAGAATCTTCCCTTGAATGCTTTAGAAAGCTATCTTGATGACTTAGAATGCTAAAACCCTAGCTTGCTTGACTTGAGATGGATGATGAATGTTGAATGAATCATGAATTAGGGTTAAAGGCCTCCTTTTATAGAGAAGAGTTAAGTGAATGGATAGAATAAGGATCATGATCAAGGGCCAACATTAAATTAGAAAATAATTTAATCAAGGGTGGAGGTTAATTGAGAGAAGAAAGACATGGATAGATAAAGGCTTGAGGTGGAAGATAAGATTGGCACAGAAAAAAAGAGGTTTTTGGATCAAATTAATTAATAAAAATTATTTAATTTAGGTGGCCAACTTAGGAGAAATAAATAAAATATTGATTTTATTTATTTAAAAAGAAAGGTGAGAACAAATAATTATATAATTAAATAATTAAAAATAATTATTTAATTATAGAGGAAAGGTGGAGTGTTAAACATTAAATAATTAAAAACAATTATTAATGGAGAGGGAAGGGATAATTAAATTGAGGAGATAAAGAAAGGATAAATATAACATTTATTTAATTATAAAGAGAAAAAGCTAATGAATAATTATTTAATTATAGAAGAAGAGGGAAAAGCTAACTTTTGAATTAAATAAATATTTAATTCAAAAGTGGGAAAAGAAGGACCATTAGACTTAAATGCTTAATAAAAGTCTAAAAAAGTGTGAAAGTTATTTACAACACTTTACAATACCTTTACAACACATGCATTTTATTTAGTTTGCAAGGGCCCAAGACCTAATGTGAATGTGTTAACCACATTACAACACTAGATCAAGGCGACATTAGGTCCAATTTACCATTAATTATTCTCAAATCAAGCAAGGAAAAAGGCATACTTTTTCAGTGTCCACAACTGACTTCAATGAGTTTATAACATGACAATTTTCTAGTACATTGCATAATGATGAATCTATAGTAAGAGGTTTAAGAGTGGACGCCTCAAAGGAAATAGTTGTAGAGGTCTCCAAACTGCCTATGGTTGGGGAGGAGTTTTCAGTATGAGAGAAATGCCATTACGACTCAAAATAAATTTATATGGCCAAGAGAGGAATTGGATTCCTTGTTCCAAGGTACTAAACAACTTTCCCTACTCTATTTATAGGAATTTGTAGTTGTATACATAATTAAATATTTGACATGTGATGGTAGACAATCTCTCTTGTACGTGCAATATATTTTAAACTATTAAGTCACCTTTGCCATCAAAGGTTGGTGAATGTTATGAATTTCTTATTTAATTTGGTAAAATGAATGTCAATCGAGTACAAAAAAAAGTGAAACTAGTCTACCTTGTCTCATTACTATTTAGTCACTCTATTGATAAAGAGAAGCCTTAAAGCCCAATTCCTTGATATTTCTTGGGAAGATTTTCTATCCTACAATAACATAAATGATTGACCTTTGAGGCTAGGGCTAGATGAAGCAAATTGGGCTTAGGAGGTGAATGAGCCATCAACAAAAAGGGAAGAGGAACATATAACCTCTTCCCCAAAATTTACATCACGTACCTACAATAGTAACACATAATTGGAGCCAAAGATGTAGGAAACCTAACATGTAGCCTCTAAGGCACAACCTATAGCCCCTATAGAGTTTGAAACCCTTGTTTCCATAGAAAACCCTTCCATGCCTAAGAAGCATAAATAAAGTGTATATCTTCCTCTCTGACATCTAAAAAGAAGGAAAAAGGGCTTGTAAAGCCTAAAAGGCGTTCACACCACCTAAAAGAAAAAGGTGTTGCATGAGGGAAGGCCCATTCTCGACAAGAAAAGGTCATGATGATAGAGTCTGAAACAAACTAAAAAAAAAAGAGAATTTACTCAATTATAGAGAACAATCCAAAGGAATTCAATTTATGTATCTAAACACCAGTTCAGATTCTAAATCAGAAGAGGATTTGTTTATAGAAAAGAAGAAATCCAAACCTCCTAATAGTCCAACAACCGAAGAGGAATTTACTTCCCCAACTAAGACTGATGAAGAGCTATTTTTGGAGAATGAGAAGGAATTAATTTTGAAGGGTAAAGTTAATGAGTTGGAGGAAACTCTTCAAAGAATTAAGGAATTAGAAGAGCAATTGAAGGGGTATGAATTATAATATAACTAGAGGCCCTAAATTGGTTGAGGATAAGAAAAAAGATAAATTGGGAGGAATTATGAGTCTTGGAATTGTCCTATTTTCCTTGTTTGAGTTTCATACTTTTCATAATATTTTTGATGGTTTCAAAGACATTACCCAAACCTTCCACTTATTTTAAGTATTTAAATCATTAAGGATGATATATTATATTGACAAATAATTATATGAATATGTGAATGTCTATGGAATTTAATAGTTTTATGTTGATTATGGTTAGTAATAATGAAAATATTCCTTTGAAATAAAATAACCTTTGTAGTGAAGGATTTGTCAACCCACAACCAAGGATGCTTGTCCACTGAACCCAAAGATGGTGATTGCCTACAACACATGCAGTCTTTTGTAGTTGATGAGGCAGTGGTCAAAGATTGTGAACATGATTTATTTATGGATCATTCTATCTTTTTACTTTATGTTGTCATTAGGTCATGGAGGAAAGAATATAGTTGTAATAACAATGGTCATGGATTGTAATAAGTTTTTCCCTGTTAGGAACGTCTTCAGTTATAATTGTCTTCTTTAAAGATGTAGAGTCTTAATATTATTTTGAAACTCTTTCCTCCATTAGCTTTTTATTATTATTTAAAATAGACCTAGTCCTCTTCCTATGTTTTTGGGAGAGTTAATAGTTGTTTATAGTTTATTTTAAGTCAAGAATAATTGAACTCTCAAGATCCTATATTATTGCAAGTATGTGCAATTGGCGTTGTCATTGATGTCGACAAAATTTAGTGTTGTCATTAGTGTCAATTGTATGAGGAGTTTGTTGTAAGGATGTGCAGTTGGTGATGAGGTAAAAATAACCTCATCAATATAATGGACTAAATACTTAACCTAACATCTTTTAGCCATCCTTACCTACCAATTAATTATTCTTAGGATAAGTAATTACTTTCTTTTTGTAAAAAGGCATACAATATTTATTTCTTGAAATTAGTTGAAATCAGCTAACCTGCGATGACTTAATGGTTTAGCTTTTTAGCATTGAACAGGTCAACTTCCACAATTGGTTATCATGCCAGTCAAAGAGGTTTAACGTAAACTTCAACACCATTGAAGACAAGTGAATGGGTGCCAGAACTTTAGGAGCATACATTATGGACCGAGTTTTTGTAGTTTCTATTCTTTTCAATTTTAAAGACTTTATGGCTCATGTCGAGCCCCTTTAATGTTTCATGTCATGGGATTTAAAGCGTATTAGTTGTTGACAATTAGTTGAAGACTTTACCAACTGAAAAGTAGGATTTTGTTAGTTGCTCTTATATAAATATGCAACTATTGAAAACGATAATATACAGAAGAATATCATTATGTTGTCACTATGTTTTCTGAGTTACACTCTTAATATGAATAAAATGAGTTTTTCCCACCACCTTTGGAGTTACTGAGTAATGTGAATGGTGTTATTTTGAATGAAGTAATTTTGGAGTTACCAGTGTATGTGATCTGAGCTAGGCATAGGAGCACCTGAGAGCTGGTCACTTGAGGGGTTGTAGGTTAGATAGATAAGTTTTCTACTTTTAATTATGTACTTTCATTTAGTAGATAATAATTGGAATTGAAATTTATTTTCATGTGTGTAATTTTGTTAAGACTAATCCTGCAGGTTGTAGTTGAGTCTATAGTCTTTGAGTTTAGTGTCTAAAGTTTTGAAGCACCTTCTCTCAGTTGTTTCAGATTGTTAAATCAAATTTTTTTAGTTGTTAAGATAGCTATATTTTGTTAGATCAATGTTTCCTAGTTTATTTACAAGCTTTACTTCTTCAACAATTTATACATTTCTTAGTTTAATCATTTCCATGCTTTCTAGTTTAGTTATGCTTTTTAGATTTATAGTTTTTTTCTTTCTAGATTAGTTATTTCAAGCTTTCTAGATAAATGATTTCCTACTTTCTAAGTTTAGTGGCCTCTTAGTTTATATTTTTATTTCAGTTGTCCAGCATCTAGGAAACCCGAGAGAGATAGTCAAGATGTCTTCTATTGCATATAGCCTTCGAACACTACCCGGTCGATATATTAATGTATTTATCAACTAAAGTGTTAGGACCTAACGACAACCTATCACTTTTTGGCGCCGTTGTCGGGGACCTTCTTTTTCTAGTGTTAGTAGGAGATACCTTGAATACCTCTATTAGGAACAAAAATAATCCTTTGGCTTCTTTTTCTACATGGTCAGAAAATGAGGCCCCCACAAAAGATTCATACCAAAAACCCCCCAATCAATGTACCAACCACAAGTAGGGAGGAAGGAAACTTAGATCAAGAACTTACTGAGGATTTGATCGAGCAAGGTCAACTTGAGACCTTCCCACATACCCCAAAATGAGAACACATAGTTATAGAGGAGCATATTCCTTTGCAAACTCCAGAGCCTCGCCCAATTGAGCAAATTTTTGAAGAGGACCACATTCTCTTCAACATCATGGGTGACCGTAGAAATGTTGCCAACAATAATAACCCTCCACCACCACACATGTTCACTTATCCTATTGCTATTGATGCAGATGACGATACGATGATGAAAAATATCTCACTAGCCTTCTTTCCAACCTTTCAAGGTTTGTCTACTGAGGACCCTAACCAATTTCTATTTGAGTTTAAAGTCTTGTGTCATACATATGACTATAAGAGTGATAACCAAAAACTAAAGCTTTTTTCCTCCACTATGAAAGATTCAACCATGCGCTAGTTTATGGGATTAGCTTCTCAATCGATAACCTCCTGGGATGAAATGGAGTATGCCTTTTTGGAGAAATACCAAAGTTACTATAGGATCAGAGATAGGAAAGAAGAACTATTCAAAATAAGGAAAAATGAGGATGAAATTCTAGAGGATCACCTAGATAGGTTTATCTTCTTATCTAAAGGATGTGGTGGAGAAGTCATAAGTCTTGATATTCTGAAGACCCTATTCCTTAAGGGTCTTGACGATGAAGCTCAAAGGAGCTTGGATTTAATGGGAAAAGGAGACATGTCCCAACTAGGGCTCGATGATATTACTGAATTATGTTTCTCTCATACTCGAGGAGGTATCTGAAAGTCCACCTTCTTTAAAGGTTCCAATAAAATAGGAAAATTATGTGCAGAGCTATCCAACCTCAAGACTGATATTCTTGTTCAGCTAAACACCATGTTAGATGGCATACATGCTAAAATGTGAAATCCTGAGACTTTGTCCATTTATTTCCCCAGGTGCCAAAACAAACATTTGCTAAGGGAATTCCCTTTAGACAAAGTTGAAAAAATTGATGTTTGTCAAGTTTGTGACAAAATTCACCCCACTAATCAATGTGATCTTCTAAACACTATTAAGAATTCCAAGAAAAGAACACCTCTGGTTGAGGAAGAGATCAATGTTGTAAATCAAAGAACTAGAGGGAATTTTTCCTATGGCCAGAATTCAAACTCTAACTAGAGACCTCAACCCAACTGGAATAATAATCCATGGGAAACACCCTGGCCTCAGACACCACCTCCAGTACCACCTAATTGGGGAACTTATCCTTGGGGATCACCTAAATGGGAAAATCAATCTTGGGGAAATCCTTAGTGGCCTAATCAACCTCAACAACAATGGTATCCTCAGAATCTTATTCCTCAATGGAATCAACCTTAGCATCAGTTTTATACTGGTCCCAGAAGGATGCCTACTCCACAACAGAATCTTTTACCACCTCCCTAGAATACTCAACAAAATGAACAAGTTAACCAACCACCACTTCCAATGCAACCCATTCTGAACCCAAAGAATAATCACGTGAATACTCTAGTGTATCACACCGAACATGACAATGTCACTAGACTTAATGTGATACACTGTGGAAACTTGCAATTGAGGTTTGGAAAAACACTTTTGCAGTCAACTATTGAAGAAATTATGGATGAACCTATTAAGAAGTCTGTTG
>VDFB02032510.1:55403-99106 GCA_007258455.2 Sequoia sempervirens | reverse complement strand
GAATTTACTCGATGATAAAGAACAATCCAAAGGCATTCAATTTATGTATCTAAACACCAGTTCAGATTCTAAATCATAAGAGGATTTGTTTATAGAAAAGAAGAAATCCAAACCTCCTAATAGTCCAACAACTGAAGAGGAATTTTCTTCCCCAACTAAGACTGATGAAGAACTATTTTTGGAGAATGAGAAGGAATTAATTTTGAAGGGTAAAGAAGAAGTTAATGAGTTGCAGGAAACTCTTCAAAAAATTAAGGAATTAGAAGAGGAGTTGAAGGGGTATGAATTACATTATAACTAGAGGCCCTAAATTGCTTGAGGATAAGAAAAAAGATAAATTGGGAGGAATTACGAGTCTTGGAATTGTCCTATTTTCCTTGTTTTAGTTTCATACTTTTCATAATATTTTTTATGGTTTTAAATACATTACCCAAACCTTTCCACTTATTTTAATTATTTAAAGCATTAAGATGATCTATTATATTGATAAATGATTGTGTAAATTTGTGAATGTCTATGGAATTTAATAGAGTTTTATGTTGATTATAGTTATTAATGATGAAAATATTCCTTTGAAACAAACTAGCCCCTATAGTGAAGGATATGTCAACCCACAACAAGTCTATCAACCCACAAAAAGGATTTTTGTCCACAGTAGCTAAAGGGGATGATCGCCTACAACACATGTAGTCTTTCGTAGCTAATGGAGGTAGTGATTGAGGATTGTGAAAATAATTTATTTATGGATCATTCTATCTTTTTACTTTATATTTTCATTAGGTCATGGAGGAAAGAATATAGTTGTAATAACAATGGTCGTAGTTGTAATAAGTTTTCTGATTAGGAGCGTCTTAGTTATAATTGTCTTCTTTAAAGATGTAGAGTTCTAATATGATTTTGAAACTCTTGCCTCCATTAGCTTTTTATTATTATTTAAAATAGACCTAGTCCTCTTCCTATGTTTTTGGGAGAGTTAATAGTTGTTTGCAGTTTATTTTAAGTCCAAGAATAATTGAACTCTCAAGATCCTGTATTATTGCAAGTATGTGCAAATGGTGTTGTCATTGATGTCAACAAGCTTTAGTGTTGTCATTAGTGTCAATTGTATGGAGGAGTTTGTTGTAAGGATGTGCAGTTGGTGATGAGGTAAAAATAACCTCATCAATATAATGGACTAAATACTTAACCTACATCTTTTACCATCCTTACCCTGCCAATTAATTGTCTTTAGGATAAGTAATTGCTTTCTTTTTGTGAAAAGGAATACAATATTTATTTCTTGAAATTAGTTGAAATCAGCTAACCTGCAGATGACTTAATGGTTTAGCTTTTTAGCATTGAACAGGTCAACTTCCACAATTGGTTATCATGCCAGTCAAAGAGGTTTAACACTTCAACACCATTGAAGACAAGTGAATGGGTGCCGAACTTTAGGAGCATACATTATGGACCTAGTTTTTGTAGTTTCTATTCTTTTTCAATTTTAAAGACACTTTATGGCTCATGTGAGCCCCTTTAATGTTTCATGTCATGGGATTTAAAGTGTATTAGTTGTTGACAATTAGTTGAAGACTTTACCAACTAAAAGTAGGATTTTGTTAGTTGTTATATAAATATGTAACTATTGAAAACAATGATAATACAGAAGAATATCATTATGTTGTCACTATGTTTTCTGAGTTACACTCTTAATATGAATAAAATGGGTTTTTCCCATCACCTTTGGAGTAACTGAGTAATGTGAATGAAGTTATTTTGAATGAATTAATTTTGGAGTTACCAGTGTATGTGATCTGAGCTAGGCATAGGAGCACCTGAGAGCTGGTCACTTGAGGGGTTGTAGGTTAGATAGATAAGTTTTCTACTTTTAATTATGTACTTTCATTTAGTTGATAATAATTGAAATTGAAGTTTATTTTCATGTGTGTAATTTTGTTAAGACTAATCCTACAAGTTGTAGTTGAGTCTGTAGTCTTTGAGTTTAGTGTCTAAAGTTTCAAAGCACCTTCTCTTAGTTGTTTCAAATTGTTAAATCAATTTTTGTTAGTTGTTAAGATAGCTATCTTTTGTTAGATCAATGTTTCCTAGTTTCTTTACAAGCTTTACTTCTTCAACAATTTATACATTTCTTAGTTTAATCATTTCCATGCTTTCTAGTTTAGTTATGCTTTTTAGATTTATAGTTTTTTGCTTTCTAGATTAGTTATTTCAATCTTTCTAGATAAATGATTTCTTGCTTTCTAAGTTTACTCGCCTCTTAGTTTAGATTTTTATTTCAGTTGTCCAACATCTAGAAAACTCGAGAGAGATAGTCAAGGTGTCTTCTATTGCATATAGCCTTTGAACACTACCCGGTCGGTATATTAATGTATTTATCAACTAAAGTGTTAGGACCTAATGACAACCTATCACTTTTTGGTGCCGTTGTCAGGGACCTTCTTTTTCTAGATTTAGTAGGAGATACCTTGAATACCTCTATTAGGAACAAAAATAGTCCTTTGGCTTCTTTTTCTACATGGTTAGAAAATGAGGCCCCCACAGAAGATTCATACCAAAAACCCCCCAATCGACGTACCAACCACAAGTAAGGATGAAGGAAACTCAGATCAAGAACTTACTGAGGATTTGACCGAGCAGGGTCAACTTGAGAGCTTCCCACATACCCCAAAAAGAGAACACATAGTTATAAAGAAGCGTATTCCTTTGCAAACTCCAAAGCCTTGCCCAACTGAGCAAATTTTTGAAGAGGACCACATTCTCTTCAACATCATGGGTGACTGTAGAAATTCTTCCAACAATAATAACCCTCCACCACCACACATGTTCACTTATCCTATTGCTATTGATGCAGATGATGATATGATGATGAAAAATATCTCACTAGCCTTCTTTCCAACCTTTCAAGGTTTGTCTACTAAGGACCCTAACCAATTTCTATTTGAGTTTAAAGTCTTGTGTCATACATATGACTACAAGAGTGATAACCAAAATCTAAAGCTTTTTTCCTCCACTATGAAAGAATCAACCATGCGCTAGTTTATGGGACTAGCTTCTTAGTCGATAACCTCCTGGGATGAAATGGAGTCTACCTTTTTGGAAAAATTACCAAAGTTACTATAGGATCAGCAATAGGAAAGAAGAACTATTTAAAATAAGGCAAAATGAGGATGAAAGTCTAGAGGATTACCTAGATAGTTTTATCTTCTTATCTAAACGATGTGGTGGAGAAGTCATAAGTCTTGATATTCTAAAGACCCTATTCCTTAAGGGTCTTGATGATGAAGCTCAAAGGAGCTTGGATTTAATGGGAAAAGGAGACATGTCCCAACTGGGGCTCGACGATATTACTGAATTATGTTTCTCTCATACTCGAGGAGGTATCTGAAAGTCCACCTTCTTTAAAGGTTCCAATAAAATAGGAAAATTACGTGAAGAGCTATCCAACCTCAAGACTGATATTCTTGTTTAGCTAAACACCATGTTAGATGGAATACATGCTAAAATGTGAAATCCTGAGACTTTGTCCATTTATTGCCCCAGGTACCAAAACAAACATTTTCTAAGGGAATTCCCTTTAGACAAAGTTGAAAAAATTGATCTTTGTCAAGTTTGTGTCAAAATTCACCCCACTAATTAGTGTGAGATTCTAAACACCATTAATAATTCCAAGAAAAGAACACCTCTGGTTGAGGAAGAGATCAACATTGTAAATCAAAGAACTGGAGGGAAGTTTTCCTATGGCCAGAATTCAAACTCTAACTAAAGACCTCAACCCAATTGGAATAATAATCCATGGGAAACACCCTAGCCTCAGACACCACCTCCAGTACCACCTAATTGGGGAACTTATCCTTGGGGATCACCTAAATGGGAAAATCAATCTTGGGGAAATCCTCAGTGGCCTAATCAACCTCAACAACAATTGTATCTTGAGAATCTTATTCCTCAATGGAAATAACCTCAACATTAGTTTTATACTAGTCTCAGAAGGATGCCTACTCCACAGAAGAATCTTTTACCACCTCCCCATAATACTCAACAAAATGAACAAGTTAACCAACCACCACTTCCAATGCAACCCATTTCGAACCTAAAGAATAATCACCTGAATACTGTAGTGTATTCCACTGAATAGGACAATGTCACTAGACTTAATGTAATACACTGTGGAAACTTGCAATTGAGGTTTGGAAAAACACTTTTGCAGTCAACTATTGAAGAAATTATGGATGAACCTATTAAGAAGTCTATTGAGACAACTGCAACAATTCCCACATCCATAGAAAAAGCCCTAGAAGCTACTCAAAACAAGCCCAACCCACCATCTTCAATTGGAGCTTTTGACCTACCTTAGGAGGTGGGGGGTCAATCTCCAACTGATCTTTTAAAAGATTCCACTCCTAAAGACAAAATTAAAGCACCTTTTCTAGATCGTATGAAACCAATCACCGTGAAAGATGCTTCAAAAATGACCACATCTACCAAAATTGCATTGATACAAGAAATTAAACAGTTGCAAATTGAATTCCCTTTGCTACAAGCGATTAAGGAGATTCCCGAGTTGAACCAATTGATTAAACAATTGTGTATCAAAACTCTAGGGAGGAAACCAAAATGAATAATAATTGTCCACATAAACGATTATCTAGCTGACTTGTTGGTTGGAACGACCACTGCTCCGAAATATGACGATCCAGGTAGTCCACTTATAATAGTAACAGTTAATGTGGTAGCAATACTAATGCCTTGGTGGACCTTGGAGCATCCATTAACGTAATGACTGTTGATGTGATGGAAAAGTAGGGACTTACTAATTTACGTCCCACAACTATAGTCTTGCAGATGGAAAACCAATCCATAGCTATTCCCAAGGGCATCATTGAAAATTTTCTTGTTAAGGTGGATGGATGGGAATATCTAGTAGATTTTCAAATAATTGAGTCCCTTACACCTAAAAATAGCTATCCAATAATTCTCGGAAGACCATGGTTGGCTACTGTTGTAGCCAAAATTGACTGTAGAGAGGGAGGAATGACGATTTCACATAGACCTAATAGCAAAAATTTATTTTTGTATCCTCTTGCCAAGCCTACCGAACACAATAAAGTCGCAACGGACAGGAAAATTTGGCTTCACTAGCCATGGTAGTCATCAAACAACATGGTGATGAATTAGAGGATGAATTGGAAAACAACATGGAAAGTATTACTATGGATTTGAGTAGTGAGGAGATGACAGACGTAGAAGAGATCCTAGGCCACCCAATCAACATAGATCACATATAATTTGATAATGTCAATTTCATGGGATTGCCTTGTCCTTTGACAAACTTAGTACCAAAAAAGCGCCGTTTCTTTGTAGATGTTGCTAGGATTCATAAAACCATACCTCATAGTTGTCCTCTTAACACTTTGACAAGGCCCATGTATACTATCACATCCAACCATCCAGGAGTTAAAACCATTATGTTATTGCTAGGAAAAAATTTGAACATTAACAATTGGTTGATTGAGTTGGAAGAACACAAATTATTTGACACCTTGGTGAATAGATCTAAAGCTTTCACTTGGGACTACACAAATATGAGAGGAATACACCCAAGTGTGTGTACTCATCATATCTATATTAAGGATGTTGGACCTGTTTTACAACCACAACAGAGACTCAATCCTACCCTAAAAGATATTGTTAAAACTAAAATTGAGAAACTCCTACAAGTAGGGTTTATTTATCTGATTTCTGACAACAAATGGGTGTCACCTTTGGTTGTGGTTCCAAAGAAAAATGGAAAGTGGAGAGTGTGTGTAGACCAGGTGTTTGGGAACTTGACAAAGCAACATAGAGATTATTTTCCTCTACCATTTGTAGACTAGGTGTTGGATAACTTGGCTAGGAGGAAATATTTTTCATTTTTGGATGGATTTAGTGGTTACAACTAGATACAGGTAGCGGTAGAAGACTAGGATAAGATGAATTTTACTTACCCTTGGGGGACATTTTCATATCAGGTTCTTCCTTTTGGGCTATGTAATGCTCCTACAATGTTCCAAAGAGCTATCCTAGCTATATTTGCTGAGTTGGTGAATGAGTGTGTGGAAGTTTATATGGAAAACTTCACTGTATATGGTTCAACCTTTGATGAGGCTCTCCAAAATCTAGATAAGGTGTTGAAGCGATGTGAGGATCATCATTTGTCCCTAAGCCACGAGAAATGTTCGATAATGGTAGAACAAGGAATAGTGCTAGGAAACCATATTTTAGTTGAAGGGATTAAGGTTGATCCTAAGAAAATCGAAGTAATACAACCTGAGACCCCAAAAACCCAGACTAATGTTAGAAGTTTCTTAGGGCATGCTAGATACTATCAAAGATTCATATAAAATTTCAGCAAGATCATGACCCCTATGTTTTCCCTTCTTTAGAAGAATGTCGAGTTCATCTAGACACTTGAGTGTCAGCCATCATTTGAAATCATCAAGAAGAAACTCATCTCTGCTCATGTCCTTCATGGACCTAATTGTAACTTTTTGTTCCATATCTATGTTGATTCATTTGATGATTCCATTAGAGCGGTTTTAGGACAAGAAGATGAGAATGGGGGAAAATATGCCATATATTTCATTAGTAAGAATTTGACTCCAACAGAAAGGAATTATACCACAATAGAGAAATAATTCTTGGTTGTAGTTCATGCAATTAAGAAATTTTGACATTATATCACAAGATACAAAGTCATAGTGTTCACAGATCACTCAGCCATCAAGTACCTTATGAATAAACCTGTAGTAAATGCAAGTAGAATTAGGTGGTTGCTTCTTCTTCAGGAATTCAGCATAACAATTATTGAAAAACCAGGGAAGTCAAATGTAGTCATGGATTTCTTATTCCAAATTAAACATGATGGTGATTGTGCTCCGATACAAGACAAGTTCCTAGATGAAAATATGTTCACCATCTCTACTAAAACCCCTTGGTTTACCGATATTGAAAACTACTTGGCCACTGTAGAAGTACCACCTCATTTTTCATCAAAACAAAAGAAACGTCTTGTTAGAGAAAGTGTCCCCTTCAAATGGATTAATGGGATCCTATTTCGATGTGGACCTGATATGGTTCTACGGCATTGTGTTAGGGAAAATGAGACCTATAGTATCCTTAGAGCCTATCACAATGATCCTTCTGGAGGGAATTATTCTGCTAAAAGGACAACCCACAAGATTTTGGGAGTAGGATACTACTCACTTTCTATGCATAAGGATATCAAGAAATATGTTTGCAGATGTGATGAATTTCAAAGGGTAGGAAGACCAACTGCATCTAATGAAATTCCCCTGCAACCTCAGGCAGTCCTTGAACCATTTGAAAAATGGGGACCCTCCTTCACAAGGAAAAGAGTACATTTTGGTATGTACCGACTACCTGACTAAGTGGGCAAAAGTGCAAGCCCTACGCATTGTTAGGGAGGAGCAAGTAGTTGATTTCCTTTACAACAAATTTTTCCTTAGATTCAGAGCTCCTAGGACAATTGTCACAGATTAGGGCCCCCAATTTATGTCTAAAGTTTTGTTAGCATTCACAAATCATTTCTAAGTGAGCCACATGAAGTCCTCACCCTACCACCCTCAGGCGAATGGATAGGTCGAAGTCACTAATAGGGAATTGGAAAACATTTTAACAAAAATAGTTTCATCGGGAAGGAAATACTAGGCTCAGAAGCTACATGAAGTCATTTGGGCTTATAACACCACCTGGAAATCAACTATCGAGTTAGTCCATACGAGTTAGTTTTTGGGAAGAAACTTCTCTTTCCCATTGAATTTGAACTCCAAACCCTTAGGACAACCATGGAGTTGGGTATAGATCTTAAATGAGCCTAGATAGAGAGAGTTTTACAGCTTAGTGAATTAGATGAACTTCGTTTGGATGTCGTCCATCAAACTGAGCTGGTACAACAACAATGAAAGGTTTGGCATGATAAACATATCAAGTTGAGAGAATTCCATAATGGGGATTGGGCATTATTGTTCAATTCTAGATACAAGGATCACTAGGGAAAACTCAGAATGCATTGACTCAGACCATATGAAATTTCTGAGGTATTTACAAATAGTTTGGTTCAACTAAAACCCATTGATGGTGATACTTTAACTCTCCTAGTTAATGGACACCGATTATGCATCTACCATAAGCCTATTAATAGAGAGGAATTTACAAAAATGGTAGAAGTGTAGGGAGAAATCTAGTGCATTAACTCTGCTATGACAGAGTCAAGATACTTTTTCCCATAATAGATGTCACAAAAAAAAGAGTGTGTGTGTGAATTTGCTTCATTTTAGAATATTTCTTTCAAATTCTTCACCAACCTCATCATTTGGATTTGGCTAATTTTTTTGTATATTTTGCAAGACTTCATTTCTTTGGTAAACACAAATTTTGGCACACCTTACTATGATGCTCTGGAACTTGTACAACTGACTTGTGCCATTCCTTGTTTTGATCTTGCATTTTGATGCATCACTCAATGATTCTTTGAGAAGTCAAAGGCCAAAATGTCACATTCTTCTTCCTTCTTATGGCTACATCTTCTAGTGATGCTCTAGAATTCTGTTGTTCCTCCTTTTGGATGCATCTTCTAGCAATGCTCCAGGATCATGTTGTTTCTTCCTTTCAATGACATCTTTCGTTGATGCTCTGGAACTTGTTCGGTTGCTCCATAACTTGTTTGGATGCTCCAAAAAAAATTGGTTGCTACTCTGGCTACATCTTTCGACAATGCTCCAAAAAATTTTGGTTGTTGCTTCGGCTGCATCTTTCAACGATGCTCCAAAAAATTTTGGTCCCTGCTATGGCTGCATCTTTTGACAATGCTCCAAAATCCTCAATTTTGTTGTTGTGTTCTGATGGCATCTCTCAACGATGCTCCAAAAAAAATTATTCTTCCACCCCAGCTGCATTTTTCAAGCATTTCCTCAATTTTTTGTAAACTCTTTCCTTTTTCAGTATTTTGATTTTTCCTAAGTTCTACGCATGCCCATCATTTAATTTTCCTACCACCTCAAGATGCACTCCCTAATTGTCATTTCACAATATCATATCGAATATTTTCATAATAAATGAAATTATTATGACAACCCTTTTGTCATAATAATTTTTACCATCATTTAAACCATCCCATTCATGTCATAATTATCTCCTGCCACCCTCACCAAATCATGTAACTATCTGATTATGTTAGCAAAGGTGAGTGATGTTTGATTTAATGACAAGACATAAGGTGCGTATGGATTTCTTTACTTAAAGTTTCCAATTATTTTGAATAGAGATTAATTAATTGGCATGAACCATTCCCTCTCTCAATTTTGAAAATTGTGCCATCGCACGATTGCTAAAAGTACAGAAATGGTTGCATAATTTCCCATGTAGAATTGTCATGATTACTTAGTAAGGACTCAAGTAAGGTGATTAATTCCTCTTCCATTGGTTATATCAAAATTGTGTCCCTTTTCATATTAAATTTAGTTAATTAAAACAAGGTAAACATTATAGAGCTTCTGTAGAATTTAGCAGAGCGACAAGGGAAGGTAAAATGGGAGGATCCAAGAAAAATTCTGAATCAACCTCAACAGCTCAATTTTTGGCATTGACTAATGTTGCAGGCCTATTTCAAAAAGTTGGGTGGCTGGAATTTATGAAAAAGTTTGAGGGATATATCGAGTAGCTGGTAAGAGAATTCATAGAGAATTTTGTAGACAGACAGACTGTGGTGCGTTGCAAGTGTTTCTGGGTAAGTTCAAAAATTATTGCTCGTCTTTTTGGTCTTGAGAATAGATGCATTGATTTGAATGAAACTACTGATATTACCTATCAAATACTGGTAGAATTGTTTCATAGGGAGGGGGAGCCTCAACCTATAATCACCATAAGTACCAAGGGACAAAACAAAGGTTTTCATAGAATGTCTATCCTAGAACCGTGGAGAATTGTCATTGCCTGGATAATAAAATACTTAACCTATGAAGGACAAATAACCCTAGTAGAAGAACCTCCTTTCCGCCTGCTTATTCATTTGCACCATGGTGCTGAAGACCATTCTCTTAGGGTTAATTTACTAGCATTTTTGTGCATTGGAAAAATATAAAGTTGGGACACAAACACCATAGTCTTATACAATTGATATGCAAGTACCATTTTTGTAAAAAGCCAAAAAAGAAGTGGCAAAAATTTCTACGAAAATTTGAAAAAGTGGAGTCTAAAAGACCACTTGAGGAGGATGAGTCCTCTAAATAGAGAGAACAATCTTTAGAAGAACCCACCTCTGAGGCCTTAGGTGCTCTTGAATCCCAAGAAACTTCAATGGCTCCTAGCGGCGATGCACCAAAAACTTTGCCTAATGTGTTAGTAACCCCAGAATAGTCAGGGGATGTGGAAATTATGCATTTTGGAGAAGAAGAAGAGCCTCCTCGCAAGAGGAATAGGCAGACTAAAGTCACTTTCCAAAAAACCCCTCCTCTACGGAGAAGCAAGAGGTTGTTTGTAGAGTCCAGTGAAACTATAGGAAGTACCTCTAAAAAGAAAAAGCCCAAGACTCGAACAAGAATATTGGAAATTGAAAATCAGCTTGGTGATGAGGAAATAAGTGAAATGGAAAAACAAGTTGATCAATCCCTCAAGGATGAAGAGAAGAGAACACCATCTCTAAGGGAACATGAAGAGGGAAAAGTACAGTCACCACATTCTATGGAGATTGAAGATGAACCTGTGGGGGGATTCTCCCCTTTTCTTGACATAATTGAAAATGTACCTAGTACTGAGGAAAATGCACCTCATGCTGACTTGGAAATCCCCAACCTACCTTTTTCTGTTAGCACAGGGGATGCAAAATATGGTCAGAAAGGAGAAGAATTAGAAAAATTGGAAACAAAAATTGTTGAATTAAAACTCTGATTACAGAGAAATGAAGAACAGATCACCCAGTAGCAAGAAGAAATTGAGGCACATGTTGCAATTGTAAGTATAAGGGATCAAGAGATTGCAAAATTGACAATGTAGATGGAGAAAAAAGACAGGGTCATTGAGTAGTTGCAGTACCAAATACAGTAATGGAATCAACAAAGCAAGCAACATATGGTTGATCTGTCTGAGAAAGACAAGCACATCCAAGGTTTGAAAAATAATTTTATTCAAATGTTTAATGTTTTTGAAGAAGAAAGAAATAGGCAGGAAGTTGAAATTAATGCTTTTGTGAGTAGAATTATGGAGTTAGAATAGGACTTGTAGGAAAGTGACACTAAGCCAATAATAGAATCCAAGGGAACACAAACTGAACAAATTGTTTTAGAATGGTTCCAGGTACGTATCCCTCCATTATTGATGAAATGGATGGAGAGTTGCAACTTCTTAAGGGATGTAGAATTTGAAAATAATAAGCTGAAAAAGGAGTTAGTTCTATTAAAAGAATCATTTCACAAAGCATATAGAGCTAAACATGATGCTTATGAAATCGGTGAATTAATATTGTTGGCTTGTAGAAGACCATCTAGGTTGTATTATATGTTCCTCAATGAGCAACTCCTAAGATGGAAGTTACTTAGAATTTTCCATAACTAGCCACATGACCTTGATGATAAAGAATGTGTTAAGATATTTGTTGAGTCAACTCCTGATTAGCAGGATTTATTATGTGAATTCTTTGTACATAATTTTCTCTTGGAAGAATATACAGATTTTTATGTTAATTTCTTTGTGGGAGAAGTTTAGTTGAGATCATTCCTATCCACAATGCGTAATCAATTTCACTGGCAGGATTGGTCAAGGGAGTATGCATGTGCAGAGAAAACTATTGGATTGCAAATGAGATATCCCCATAAGAAGCCTTTCTATTTCAAGGCACCGTTTCTAGGTGTTCAACTTAGAGAGAATGTACAAAGAAAGTATAATAATAACCTTTGGTTGTGCCATAATCATTTTCAAGATCAAGGACCAAAGTTAATAGGGAAAGCTTGGCATGCATGTGAGGAAAGGTACACCCCTCTTCCTATGTATCTTAAGAAAAGAGAGGTGATTTCACCTCTTAATATTAGATGGTCCTACAAAAGGGCAGTAGCCTTCATTGATACCCTTGAGCAATTAAAATTTAATTGGATTGGCATGAGGTGTAGACCACCTCTACTTCTTTCACCTCCCCTTGTAGCATATATCAATACAAATTAGAGTGGTGACAGTTTTTAAAGATGGGTACAAAGGGTCACTTTTCATTAGGGATTTCTAAAGGAACCAGAGGAACTGGATACAGAGGCAAATGATTTGTATGATATTAGTGCTAAATATGAGGAGTTGAATAATAATTGGGGAAATGAAGGGAAGGAAGCACACCAAAGAGTAGGAGGACTTGCTTGGGCTTACGAAAGGGAGGAAATGATGAGGTAAAAATAACCTCATCAATATAATGGACTAAATACTTAAACTCACATCTTTCATCCATCCTTACCCTGCCAATTAATTGTATTTAGGATAAGTAATTGCTTTCTTTTTGTGAAAAGTTGTACAATCTTTATTTCTTGAAATTAGTCAAAATAAGCTTACCTGCACTAACTTAATGGTTTAGTTTTTGAGCATTGAACAGGTCAAGTTCGACAATCGGTTATCATGCCAGTCAAAGAGGTTTAACGTAGACTTCAACACCATTGAATACAAATGAATGGGTGCCGAAACTTTAGGAGCATACACGATAGACCGAGTTTTTTTAGTTTATGTTATTTTTAGTTTTAAAGACTATATGGCTCGTGTCAAGCCCCTTTAATGTTTCATGTCATGGGATTTAAAGCCTGTTAGTTGTTAACAATCAGTTGAAGACTTTACCAACTGAAAAGTAGGATTTTATTAGTTGCTCTTATATAAATATGTAACTATTGAAAATGATAATATACAAAAGAATATTGTTATGTTGTCACTATTTTTTTTGAGTTACACTCTTAATATGAATAAAATGAGTTTTACCCCCCACCTTTGGAGTTACTGAGTAATGTGAATCGAGTTATTTTGAATGAAGTAATTTTGGAGTTACTAGTGTATGTGATATGAGCTAGGAATAGGAGCACCTGAGCGCTGGCCACTCGAGGGGTTGTATATTAGATAGATAAGTATTCTACTTTTAATTATGTACTTTCATTTAGTAGAAAATAATTAGAATTGAAGTTTATTTTCATGTGTGTAATTCTATTAAGACTAATCCTGCAGGTTGTAGTTGAGTCTGTAGTCTTTGAGTTTAGTGTCTGAAGTTCTAAAGCATCTTCTCTCAGTTGTTTCATATTGTTAAATCATTTTTTGTTAGTTGTTAAGATTGTTATCTTTTGTTAGATCATTATTTCCTAGTTTCTTTACAAGCTTTACTTCTTCAACAATTTATACATTTCTTAGTTTAATCATTTCCATGCTTTCTAGTTTAGTTTTTATGCTTTTTAGATTTATAGTTTTTTGCTTTCTAGTTTAGTTATTTCAAGCTTTCTAGATAAATGATTTATTGCTTTCTAAGTTTAGTGTCCTCTTAGTTTAGAGTTTTATTTCAGTTTTCTAGCATCTAGGAAACCCGAGAGAGATAGTCAGGATGTCTTCTATTGCATATAGCCTTCGAACACTACTTGGTCGATATAGTAATGTATTTATAAACTAAAGTGTTAGGAACTAATGACAACCTATTAGTTGGTATTGAGTTGGTGTTGTCTCTAATGATGCTTTGATTGGTTGCATTATGTTTTCATTAGTAAGCTACTGGTGTCAACCTCTAATGTTTCTTTGATAAGATCTTATCTATGGATGAATGGTTGAGTTGCTATGTTGTAGTTGGTTTGGTGGTGATGAGGAATTACTGAAAATTTTGTTGTTGTGTTTATGGTGCTTGGTTTCCAAGTGCTTTTGAGAAAATTGAATAAAAAGAAGAAACAATGTGTTGCAATAGTGTTTTGTGTTGTAGAGTAGTGTTCTGGATTGGCTTTGCATTTCTTCTAGGTTGAAGATCTTGTGTGGTTTAGATATGTTGATCAAGGGTGTTCAGAGGTGTTACATTCAAAATTTTGTGTGTTGGATCATTGTATAGAGGAAGGTGTGTTCACCAGTGTGTGAATTGTATATTGCAGATGTGTTTGGGATAAATGTTTTTGCTTTGCATTTCTCTACATATTGGTTTCAGGTCTTGCGGGTCTGGAAGAGTGTTGGTAGTGTGCATATATCACTTTAGATGAAGTTGTTCATGGTTTGGTGTTTTGGAAGTTGGTTTCTTGAGTCACAGTGTATGACAAAGTTATTTGAGTGTACTAGGTGTGTACATTCTTCAAGTGAAATTTGTTGCAAAGGAATTTGTTAGATTTTAGGGTGTTTGTGGAATATTCTAGATTGTGTTTAAATGTTATGTGGTGTCTACGAGTCATCTTTGGATTTGGGGAAGTGTGTACTTAAGTGTTAATGGTGTTAACATAGCACTAGTACAAAAATAACAATATATGACTTAAAAACTACTAAAAAATGCTTATAATGACTGAACATGGTCACGTGACCATTAATAGTTTATTGCCAGTCATTTATAACGTGACCAGATTGATGACTAAACCATTTTTAGTCATTTATTGGTTGTTTTGATTGATCGATTTGGTAGTATATTTAGTCATTAATTGTTGTAGTCACTTATTTAGTCATTGATTGTTGTAATTTGATCACTTATTTAGTCATTTTTATTCACTGATTTATGTCCATTGGTAGTGTATTTAGTCATTAATTTTAATCATCATTTTGATAAATTTGGTAGTATATTTAGTCATTTTTATTTCACAGGTCATATATATTCATTGTTCATTGATTTCTGACAACTGGTAGTATATTTATTTAATTTAATTATTGATTGACGTCCATTAGTAGTAGATTTAGTCATTTTAATTGACTGATATTTGAGGATTTAAACATAAAACACATAAATACACATCAATCATCAATTGCACACAATAAGACATCCATTGAGAAGGAAAAATCGGTGAAATTTATTAATAAAAGAAAGGTGTTCTAGTTACAGCTTAGAAATAGAGTATTACAATTTTTATTTTCAGTCACAATACCGAAAATCTGAGTTACAATCACTAGTATAAAAACAATAATAAATGACTAAAAAAACTACTAAAAATTGGTCACGTGACCATTAGTATTTTATTGCTAGTGATTTATAACATGACCAAATTTATGACTAAACCATTTTTTAGTCATTTATTGGTTGTTTTGATTGATCAATTTGGTAGTATATTTAGTCATTAATTTAGTCATTGATTGTTATTAACTGATCATTTATTTAGTCATTGTAATCATTAATTGGTCATTTATTTAGTCATGGTAGTCATTTATTTACTCATTGTAATCATTAATTGGTCATTTATTTAGTCATGGTAGTGTAGGAGAGGGGGACCACCACATGCAAGACCCTGGTCACGAAGGGTCAAGATGCGAGAGGCTGCCCTAACTTAACTTAGTTAAGTGTAATGTTAGGAAATGCGAGGCAATAGTAGCAAGGACCAAGAGGCCTCTCAATTACTCAAAAAACCTAAAACACAGGAAGGGGCTAGGCAAGCCAGTTTTTAGGTCTGACACTACGCCTCAGAAAGCTCTTTATCCAAAGACGAAAGCACAATCTCTAGACATCAACACGGTGCACTGGCATCTCAAAAGTGCGTTGGCATCTGTATGGCCAAACAATAGTGAAGATGAGGTCAAACCAACAAAACTAGCTAACGGCCCAACTAACTAACTAAAGGGCCAGAATGATATGATTAAATAAATGAAATACTCTTTAATATTATAAAGTAAATAAGCAAGAGTAAAGAGAGAAAGGAGGATCTCACCAAGGAATTCGTTCGCCAGCTGATCCTCTGAGAAGCATGTACTCCTACACACAGGAAGAGAGGAGAATGTTGAGTGGTTGAATGGGGGTCTACCTTAGTCATACCCCCGTTTAGGTGTTCCCACCTCCATGGACAACCTAGGAAACAAGATAAAGGAAAGAAATATAATGAAGAGCAAAAGAGCACTACAAAACAGTAAGGTGTTAACCCAACAAAATAATATAGGAGAGGAGAGGGAAGCTTACCACCTCCACCAAGAGCACTCAAGGCTACTTGGGGGAGAAAATGAGAGGAACTCAAGCCTCTATTGCAATGGCGTGGTCTCAAACTTGCTCTACCGACGTGCTGGAGTGGAGCTTTAGCTACAATGAAATGCAAGAATGTTGCTTGAAGCTTGAAGTGGATGCAAAAGAGTGTGAAGTTGAATGCTTGGAGTTGTGTAGAAGATGTCTGAAGATTGTAGATGCCTTACCATGAAGGAATGAAGAGAGAATTTGAAGGAAGAGAGAAGAAAACGGTCATATTCAAGGCGTTCAGCCAAAGGGGGCATTACAAGTTCACCTCCAATGAGAAGAGTAACGCTTTTGCAAGTTCAACCACTAGAATATGCCAGGGATGTAAGTGCGCCGCATGGATGTATGTGCGCCACACGGGTGTCCCTAATAGAAACACCTCCATCGACACTCAAAATAGGCGCCAAGTGGGATGCAAGCAACGAGCTTAGGTGGAATTAAGCCTCCAAACTCAATTTTCTAAGGTGGATAAACGAAAAAAGGGGATTTGCACATGGGGTGCAAATTCACTCTTATACTTTTTTCCCTACTTTAACGAGCACGAATATTGATGAGTCCTTAGTAAAGTAGATCAAGAAAGATTAAGGTTAGAAATGTATACATAAACTGTCGAGGAAGTAGACCATAATCTGGTGGTCCCAAAGGTGTAGGGAAAGCAAAGGGCTTCATAGCTACTTGAAATTATGAAGTTAGAAAAATAAAGCGTATTATAGGCCCGCAGACCTGCAAGGAGGCAACCCCCAAGATCTCTCGCATGAAGGAAGCCCCGTGAAGAAATCGCCTTACAAACTTGCAGACCTATAAGGAAGGTATCCCCCAAGATCTCTCACATGAAAGAAACCCAAAGGAAGCAGACTTCATAGAGTCAAGAAGTGGCGACACATCTACCCACAGATAGGACATGTCAAAAGCGGTGACACGTCTACCCGCAGATAGAACAAGTCAAAAGTGGTGACACATCTACCCGTAGATAGAAAATGTCAAAAGAGGTGACACGTCTACCCATAGATAGAACATTTAAAAAGTGGTGACACATCTACCCATAGATAGAACATGTCAAAAGTGGTCATGTAGGAAATAAGCGAACAATCACGTAGACCGTCAATAAGTAAAACTTTCAAAGGGATCCCTTGGGAACCCAGTGTGAAAAAGAGGGGTCCACTCAAGGGACGTGTTGTTTGAAAGGTAAGGTTTAGTTAGGCTACCCCCAAGCTAGATGTGAAAATTCAAATGGAATAAGTCTATTTGGGTTGCCCCTAGGTTAGACATGAAGGAATCCATTCGGAATAGAGACTTTCAAAGAAGGGTCCCTTGGGAACTCTCCATGAGAAAAAAGGGGGGTCTGCTCAAGGGACACATAGTTCAAAAATCACCTGTACATCTTAGAGCGATCTACCATCAAGGATTCCTTTTGAAAGATGTTTACTTCATCAAGGAATTAAAAAGGAAGGATATGTCCCCATGCGAGGGGAAATAAAAGTTGTTCCCACTTCGGAGGAAGGTCTTCAAGTCTTTTATTTACTAACCCGTGATGAAGGAAACACATTTTGTTAGGGTTCCAAGTTGAGAATGCGATTCTAAGGAAAATTTTTTGAAGACTTTCAAGAGAAGATTCATTGGAAACGAATTGGTTTTCTGAAAGTTAAAGTGTTAAAGAAAGGCGTTGTCACACATGAAAGGGACAACTCAAGCAAAAGAGAGAAAAACATAAATAAAGGACACAAGGGGATCTGGTTTAGTAGAATCAAATTTTTCTGAGCTCATATAAATAATAGGTAACCTCGATGCAAGGTGAAAGGTCATCAATCCATAACCAAATCAGGAAGAATGCATGAGAAGACAAAGTAAAAATAAAAAATTGGGTCAACATGGAAGGGGAGCCTAAATGCCCCCAATGCTTTGCATCATCCCCAATTTATCAAAAATCAAGCACAAATGTGGAAGAATGATGATACAAATAGAAGAATGTTTTTGACACAAAAACCATGACTATATCCAAGCACCAACGGGGGTGATGAGGGTCATCCGGGCACACATAGCACAAGCATGTGGGAACACATTACAAAACACATGCACACACACACAAGATCAAGAAAAAGGGTCCTCCTCCTAACAATGATCGGCCAAGAGGTCATCCACTTCCCAATCTAAATCCTCATAAGGGGAAGGAGGATGAGCCTACAATGGTAGGATGTTAAGAGGAGGAGCATTTGACCCTCCCACAACAAGGGCTAAGGAAGAGGCCCCCTTGAGGTTCTCTTCGTTGAGCTCTTGTGGAGTAAAGTTCAGCGATTTTATGAAGATCACCAATAGGACTAGGACCTCATCCATGGAATTAAACATACACCCCACAGGAGTGTGGTGTTTAGCATTAGCAGATGGGATAGGTTGTGCATGAGGTTCACTGCTAAGCTCATTGAATGACTCGAGAGCGGTGACAAACTTACGGGAAGCCAAGACTAGTTTTGTTATTAGGATAGAACAAGTCAACGCGGGGCCACCATGTGGAGAAGGCGGGGTCCTCCTATGTTCTTTATTCCTGGAGGGACCATCCTCTGCCTCCCATTTCGTTGGAGGAGATGAAATCTCCATGGAAGAGGCCAAAGGCATGGAGGAAGAGGAGGAAAGAACCATAGCAAATACAACTAAAGTATTGATCATATCCTCAGCTTCAAGAAGGGCTCAATATCCGGAATGGACATTAGCAAAGGTGGCTCCACCAAAGGAGCGATGAACACCTATACCCATTTAGGGTTAGGCACATTTGTACTCACAATAGAATCTAGAAGCAATACAGAGCCAAATTGAAGAGAAGCAGAAGGAAGGGAGGAAGAAGACGCTGTAGGAGGCCCTAAAGCAGGGATGATCATTTCTTCCTCCTTTTTCGAGGAGGCCTGATCAACCAAGAGAGCCTTCCACCGATGCTTGCATTCATGTGCAAGGCAGTTTCTACATCTCTTGGAGTTAGAGGTTAGAGTTTGCGAAGGTACAAGAGGTTCCTTCTCAAACATAAGAACATCCACTACGACCATTTCAAGCAGAGGAATAGGTTCCTATATGGGAGTAGGAGGAACAGGCTGAAGAGCGACAAGCAGAGTCGACTCAACAGCCTCGATAGTGGGCCTATTTTCACTCACTGCCTTAGGAGCAAGAGTAGTAGGAGGTTGTGGATTGAATTCTCTATGAGAATCTTTCTTTTTGTTGTATAAGTAGTACCATGGTCTAGGGTATTCATTAGGGAGGTCTGCAATCCTGATTTTGGGCCTATGCCAAGGAGGAATCATCAAACTCAGTGGGTAGTCACCAGGCTGGCTCATCCAATACTCTTCCCAAGAAGGGGGAGAGGACAAGGCAGACCGGGAGGAGGTAGCCTTCTCTTTTCCTTTACGAGAAGGAGAGGGAGATGGTGTGGACTTCTCCTTCTCTTTTGGAGAAGGAATAGTAGTCGGTGTGGGATTCTTTTTCTCTTCTCGGGAAAAAGAGGTGACCAATTGTTCTATCACGAGAAGGGTCAACTTTGGATCCCCATAAAGTTGGTTCACTCTCAGAGGAAGCAGACTGGCTGGGGAGGGCCAAAAGTGATCCAAAAAATATCCATCACAAGACACTAAGGGTTGGTATCTGGTGTCATGCACTACGTGCACGACACCTTCATGGGAGAACTTCAAACACTTGTGAATAACAGAGGAAATTCCATTTATGGAGGAAAGCCAGGGTATGCCTAGCTTCAACTTGAATAGATCTGACTCTAGGATAACATCGAAGACTGTGTTGACAGCCCTAGGTCCAACCAGCATGGACAAAGTGATCAAACCATAAGGTTTAAGGGACATAGCATCGTGTGTACGGATGGTAGATTTCATTTCTTCATATTTTTCCTTTTGTAATGAATTTAATACTAATGTCTCCTTATTGATAACATTCACATGGCTCACAAGGTCTATCAATACTTCTGTCACAATGTTACCATTGACACAAGCAAGAATGTAGAGAGACAAAGGTTTGTTGCTTAAGGGTAAATCCTATGATGTGAATGTAATGTCCGACGAACTGGGTGCAGGTGGAACAGTGGACATTACCATGACCATATTAACATAGGCCTCAGGCTATGTAACATAATCAATAGGATCAATAATCATGTTAGTAGAGTGTGATGGAAATGGATCTGTGTATATCTGCAATTCACTATTAGCCTTCGCCACTAATTTGTTAGCATTATGTTTGTTCCCATTGAAACGAATGGTACCATTTTTGATGGGGTCTTGTATTTCATGGTGCAAATGAATACATCGTTTGATATCATGTCCATTAACATGATGGTACTGGCAATAAGTGCTCCCATCATACCAATTAGGGTAAGGTTCTTTAACAGGATTAAGAGTAAGTAAAGTTATGATCTTATCCTTCAACAACTTTTGTAAGATGGAGGTATAATATTTTGATAACTTTGTGAATTTTTGGTTGTGTTTGAGGCCATTTTCATTAGCAGTAGCTACTGCATTCACAATGGCTTTACCTTTCCCAGAGATTGATAGTTAAACAGTTTGAAGTTAGAATTAATTTGAAGTTGTTCTTAAAAAGTTACGGAACCTGAGGGAGATACTCTGGAACTCTTCTATTGCAGATTGCCTTGAACACTACCCGGTCGACAAATTGAATATTTTATTCTAAAGTAATGGGACCTAATGATAGCCTATCATCCTTCATGTTCTCTAAAGGTGAATCCTTGTGTGAAACTAGGGTTGTTCGAAGGAGCACATGCTTCGGCAAGACCAAGGAGGCTAGTCAAAAGTTTGATGCCTATTCGATCCTTACACATCATATGTTTTAATTCACTAACAACTCGAGTGGCTCTAGCCATCTTTAGGTTTCTTTCCAAGTGGTTCTCTAAATTTCTCAATCCCTTAGTAAGGGAGGCAATGTATTCTGTAGGAATATGAACGGTCTCATGCTCATCCACCAATGATGGCATAGGAGATGCAGGGGGAGTGGGAATGTGATCAATTTCATCAGCGAATCCCATCTTGTTCCTCGACAACTACTCCTGTGCAGCCAAACTAACGGAGGGAGTGGAGAAAAGGCTCATAGAGAGACCAATCAAGACCTTCGTCCTTTCCATCAGGAGGTGTCGTACACTTCTCCTAATGATATGCCTAGAAGTTGTGGACTGGGTTGTGATGCTTATAAACCTTCACAACACTCAAGGACACAATAGTCACAAAGTATATGATAGAGAATTCAACACCAATGGATGAACGGACATTGGTTCATGTCAAGTTCACCAAAAATGTAAGAGATACCCTAGGTCATAGAGGGTCAAGATGTGAGAGGCTGCCCTAACTTACCTCAGTTAAGTGTAATATTAGGAAATGCGAGGTGAGAGTAACGAGGACCAAGAGGCCTCTCAATTACTCTGTAGACCCGAAACACAAGAAGGGGCTAGGCGAGCTGGGTTTTAGGTATGACACTACGCCTTAGAAAGCTCTTTGTCTGAGGAAAAAAGTGTGGTCTTTGGACATCAGCGTGACGCGTTGGTGTCTCAAAAGTGTGTTAGCGTCTGTACGGCCAAACAATAGTGAAGACGAGGTCAAACCAACAAAACTAGCTAATGGCCCAGCTAACTAACTAAAGGGCCAAAATGATATGATTAAATAAATGAAATACTCTCTAATATTATAAAGTAAATAAGCAAGAGTAAAGAGAGCAAGGAGGATCTCACCAAGGAATTCATTCACTAGTTGATCCTCCGAGAAGCACGTAATCCTACACATAGGAAGAGATGATAATGTTGGGTGCTTGTATAGGGGTCTTCCTTAGTCAAACCCCCATTTAGGTGTTCCCACCTCCACAGACAGCCTAGGAAACAAGATAAAGGAAATCAATACAATGAAGAGCAAAAGAGCACTACAAAATAGTAAGGTGCTAACCCAACCAAATAATAGAGGAGAGGAGAGGGAAGCTTACCACCTCCACAAAGAGCACTCAAGGCTGCTTGGGGAGAAAATGAGAGGAGCTCAAGCCTCTTTTGCAATGGCGTGGTCGCAAACTTGCTCTACCAACGTGATGGAGTGGAGCTTTAGTTGTAATGGAATGCAAGAATGCTACTTGAAGCTTGAAGTGGATGCAAAATAGTGTGAACTTGAATGCTTGGAGCTTTGTAGAAGATGTGTGAAGATTGTAGAAGCCTTACCATGAAGGAATGAAGAGAGAATTTGAAGGAAGAGGGAAGAAAACGGCCATATTCGGGTCGGTTGGCCGAAGGGGGAGTTACAACTTCACCTCCAATGAGAAGAGTAACACCTTTGTAGGTTCAGTTGCAGGAATCTTCCAGGGACGTAAGCACGTCGTGTGGACGTCTAGGTGCCACACAGGCATCCCCAATAGAAATGCCTCCACCATCACTCAAAATAGGTGCCAAGTGGGATGCAAGCAGCGAGTTTAGGTGGAATTAAGCCTCTAAACTTAGTTTTCTAAGGTGGATAAAGGAAAAAAGGGGATTTGCACATGGGGTGAAAATTCACTCTTATACAAGTAGTCATTTATTTAGTCATTGCAATCATTAATTTTTTCCATTGGTAGTATATTTAGTCATTTGTATTAATTGATTTTTGTCCATTGGTAGTATATTTAGTCATTTTGTTCACTCATGAGAGGTAAAAATGAGTATTTTGTTGACCGAATGTTTTCTTTTTGTCCTCTTCCACTATTGTTGATCTCTCTTCGTTCCCACAATTTTCCCCTGCATAAATCAACCAATGATTGGTTCAGAATGATAATAGGAAAGTCAAAAAAAACTTAGTATGCAAACAAAGAAAAAAATCCTCAACTATCAATCAATGTTACATGTTTACCTATAAAAAAATCCTTAGTATTCTCATTTTCAATCGAATGATCAATTAGGTTTTTGCTAAAACTGTAGTTGTGCTTAATGCAAATTAAGCAAAAAAAAAAAATCCCACCTCAAGAAAGATGTCGCTCCATCAAAGATTTCCAGAGTAAGAGTAACTGAGCACCCAAAGCTTGAAGTTTATATGAACAGAAACAAACACTTTATATTCCTATCTAATGCATTAATCGATATTAAACAAAGGACAATGAGAAGGCATAGCCATCCAACACTTCCGACAACTTCTCCTTGAATTTGATGGAATTTAATGCATTAACTATGCATTCAGTAATTTTGTTACCCCTAGCCGCTCGTTTTTATCTATCTATGTCATCTGATTTTCCTAATTTTCTTAAAGAAAAATGAATTATAGAGCTGCTCAGACAAATAGAAAAAGAGATAAATGCCAATTTTTAAATATAAAAAATAAGTTTTAAAATTCAAACTATACAAATAGAAAGCAATATGTTTAAATAATAGAATGTGATTGGCTAGCACAACATAGCAAATGCATATTGAATAATTGTAATGGTAACATGCAAAAACAAAAAAAAATCCTCCCCTCCAAAGTCTTCCTCGCTGGTATTCACCTTTCACTTCTCCAATTTGGTGAGCTGCAACATGAAAATAATGTTTTGACGAGGGTTTTACAGTATGTTTATTAAAACAAAATTTTGACCAAGATCCAATGATGAGCACATTTAGGTTTTTTCATTATGGCATCCTTTTACCTTTATGTTTTTCGCCATTTTTTGCTGTTTTCCTCATTGCTATTAGTTTTGGATCCTCCAAACTCTTCATTACTGGTATTCACCTTTCACTTCTCCATTTTGGCGAGCTGCAGCCTGAAAATAAGGTTTCGACGAGAGTTTTAGAGTATGCTTATTAAAATGAAAATACGACCAAGATCCCATAAACCATAATACCTATGTTTTTTGTCATTTTTTGTTGCTTTCCCTACCACTATTGGTTTTGGATCCTCCAAACTCTTCCTTGCTAGTATTCACCTTTCACTTCTCCAATATGGCGAGTTGCAACCTTAAGACCAAAAGATTCCCCACTTTTGGATCTCTAGAGTAGAGTGACCAATGTGGTATGGTGGAGGCGAAGCCATACAACTAAGCGCAAGGATTCTTTACCTCTTTACAAATAGTCTTTCATTCTACGGGAATACAAAATGGGGAGGGTAACCCCAAGGTAATCATGACATTGAAGAAAATAGGGCACAACAAATGAAATTAGGGCAAGATTTTTTTGCCACTAAAAAGGATTTCAAAATGGAATCCACAATAAATTATCTCTACTTCATAAATTTTCCTCTTATTGCACAATAAATATTATTAAATATATTAATTTATATTATATTATTAATATTATAATATAATATAATATTATAAAAAAAATTGATACATAAGGTCAGTATAATTTTATTAATTAAAAAATTTAAGTAAAAACGTCTGCCAAGCAGAAAAAGATCCACCATAGCCAAAAAACCGCCATCTTCCCTAACCACTTATAATGCCAACAGATAGATGAAAATCATTCCAAGAGCACTGATAAACTACCAAAAAAAAAGCATTAACAAAAACCATATAAGAAGCTACACCGTGTCCAGAGACTACCAACAGACAAGAAAGACCAAACCCTACCCCCAAAGCAAAAAACTACCATCACCCACATTATAGAAACTTATTTAATTTTGCAAATTCCTCAAACTCAATTTTCCAATCTACTTCCCCTATCGCCAATAGACCAAAGAATTTCTTTAGAAATTCAACCGCTGCCCCTACCAACATATGGTGATGCATCAAACCCAAGTTGTGCAAGTCCAGAAGGAAGGGGAAAATCATTACCGTGTCCTCTTCTTGAATTTGTTCCACATCGCAAGGCCTTGGACATCCTCTGCCTTCAATCACCACACACAGAGCTTCATCCACACCTTTGACCAAGTCCTGAAAAATTTTCACCAACAATTTCTTAGCTTCAAAATTCAAAGTCCTCAAATCTAGAATGGACGCCAGGAAACATGAAGAGACATGCAAGTTATCGTGACCATACTCCCCATTTTCCAAGTGCCCAGTGCCCAAAACCATCTTTGCAGCCACAACCACCAGTGGATCATTGTTTAACATAATTATTTTTAATCTCTGGTCCATAATCTCCCTAAATGCCACTTGTATCATCGACGACTTCAAAGAAATCGGCATGTCTGCTCCAAAACGGGCTAAGCCCAACACTGAGAACTCAATCACAAATTTTCAACTCTTCCCATTAACCCTTCTACAAAAAAATGCACTTAGCTTTGGAGAGAACAAATACCCACTGACACCATAGCCACTAGATACTAAATTTGCATGCCAAAAAAGTCGTTGGCCTTCATTAAATAAGCAAAGTCTACCCACCATGCTGCAATCATTGTCCACAAATGGTACCCAGACCAGCATGTGGGATGTCCTTGCAAGGAGGAGAAAATCCTTCTCCATAATTTACACTCATAAAAACTCATGAAAACAGATGTTGTATATGCCCTCGGCATCATGTTGAGAACCATCGACAAGACCCCGACACACCTTTCCATACACACCGCCACCGCAACCCATCCAACAATGACACTCAGCCACCATGGCATCCAATGCCATCTCCCTCTGCCACCTCAAAGGGACACCCATATAATATTATAATATTATACAATATTATATAATACTAGCATATACATATATATTATTATTAATAATATATATAAAAATGTCAAGATATTTCCTTCTTGAGGCGTCTATTTCACTTTTATGTGAGTAATTGATTAAAAAATAGACACCTCGAGAAGGATATCTCTCGACATTTTTTTTAATAAAAAGAGGGTGAAAACTTTGTTGAATTAGGAAAACAATACAAAGCCAAGAAAAACAAACCACTTGCCAGGGGCCAAAAGCAAAACCATCAAGCAACACCCAAAACACATCTCATATCTTTTGCAACCAATTCCTCAAGCTCCCTAGAAAGACCATCTAAGAGACAGCTCCAATCATCCACTTTCCAGTTTCCCCTCTACTCAGAAGCCCATTTAGCCAAACCATCAGCCACCTTATTCCACTCCCTAGGGATATGGCAGAAGATGATAGAGTCCAAGGACTCCCCCAGGGAGGTGATCTATCTAACCACTCCAACCAACTGCCAGTTAACCTACTCTAGTTGTTGCTTGTTCAATAAATCAACCACAATCTAAGAGTCTAATTCACAAATTATCCTTCTCCAACCTAGGGAAAAATCCCTTTTCAAAGCAAAGAGAATAGCCAAGGCCTCCATGAAATTGTTAGAATGATGGCCGCAATATTCTGAGAAGAAGAATACAACCACTCCAGAGCAGTCCCTACCAATGCCCCCAACCCCAGCAAGGGCAGGATTACCTCTAGAGGACCCATTTGTATTTATCTTCAACACCTCCAAAGGTGGAGGCATCTTTCTAATACTTTGACCAAGGTTAGGTCTCATCCCATCCCTAGCACAACCAAAAAGCCCCAAGCTCTGAACAATTCTCATATCTCTAGGTTCCACAGGGATTGAGAGATCACACCTAGCCATCAAAGTCTCCCGCAAAACTCCCAATATCCTCGTCCAAACCTGCATCACCTGAAGCTTCTTATTCAAAAAAATCTTGTGATTACACTCCAATCAGATCTACCAAATGATGAAGTTGGGACCAATTAACCAAGCAGTATGAAGAAAGGGAGTCTTAGCTATAGAACTCCCCAACCTACTATATAAGTCCTCAAGAGATGAGGCATGCCAACACGACTGATTCCAGAGATCCCACCAAAAGTGCCAGAGAACCCTAACAAAAGGACAATGGAAGAAAAGCTGGGAAGTAGTCTCATCACTGCTCAAGCATAGAACACACACAGAGGGGCCCTAAAATCCTTGCTTCCAGAGATTCTCCTATGTCAAGCATCTGTTATAAATCACCAACTAGGAAAAGAAGTTACACTTGGGCCCCGAGAATTTGTTCTAGATCTGCTTCCACCAGAGTACCCCTGTGCAACCAAACCTCTATTCATCAAGAGCCCTATAGCCAAAGGCCACAGTGAATTTTCATTTTTGGTCCCCTCCCCAAGCTAGAATGTCCCTCTCCAAAAGGGAGCTACAAACCCTACTAGGCAAGATGCTAGCAATCTCCTTACGATCCTCTACTAAACCTCCAAGCGGCCATTCATGCAGGTCCTTCCACCTATACACCAAAGCTCAATCCAGGACCTGAGGGGCTTTGAAATCAACCACATGAGTCCAACCAACATCTAAAAAGTGTCTACACAGGTCCTACAAATGAGGGTGAGTAGACATAATAGGAGGATGTCCATCCCAGAAATCAAACCAAAAGAGAGCCTTTGAACCCTTGTTGCAAATCCAAAACAAACTTTGCTTAATCAACCTGGCTCCCCTCTTGAGGGTGCTCCAAACCATAGATCCCTTGCCCTAAAGATTGTATCTGGGAACATCATCTCCATCCACAGTCCCAAGATATTTTGACGTGAGGATCTTAGCCCAAGTATATTGATGTTGAGAACACAATCTCCAATAAAGCTTAGCTACCAAAGATTGCCCATTCAAATCAGCTAGACACAACCCAAGACCACCCTCCTGCTTCAGATAACGAACCAAATCCCACTTGACCAGACTCCACTTTCGTGAAAGAATATTTCCATACCAAAGAAATTGCCTACAAGGGCCTCAAAGTCTTGCACAAAGTTGGAAGGAGTCAATAAAACAAAGCTCTTGTACAAACGAAGAGCCTGAACCACAAACTTCAAGAGATTAAATCTCCTCGCAATAGAGATCCATTGATATGTCCAATGACTGACCTCTTTTTTGAAACTTCTTAATAACATCCTACCAAAGCACTCGAGGTAAGGAGTGAACAACCAAAGGAATGCTAAGGTACACAAATGGGAGTAAGCCACCCTATAACCTAAGAATCCCAACAATCCTCTGATGAATAAGAATAGGAGTTTTAAAGAAATAGATAAAAGACTTGCCTTCATTAATACTTTGACTCAAAGTAGCCAAATAACAATCTAGGGCCCTCCTTATGTTGACCGCTTCATCCACTCTATCAATGCCCATTAGCACTATGTCATCCAAAAACTGGAGGCGGGATTGGGGAGGAAGGTTATTACCCCACTGCCAACCCTGGATCAAGCCTAGCTCCACCCAAGATTTCAAGAATCTCCCAAGCCCTTCCGCCATCAAGATGAATAACTATGGAGATAAAGGATCTCCATGTTGAAGGCCCCTGGAAGTCCTAAAAAGCTCAGAAGGCTCACCATTGATGAGCACAGAGAAGGAAGTAGTCATGACACAACCCAAGACCCAATCACTCCAATCATTTCCAAATCCAAAATCTCTCAAAATCTTGGTTAGAAAATCCCATTTGACATGATCATAAGCCTTGGCCATGTCAAGCTTAATAAACATAACTGTCTCCTTAGATGAGGCCATAGAATGAACTGTCTCCACAACAATAACCACACCATCCAGAATCTGTCTACCAACCACAAACCCACTTTGTTCCTCAGAGATCAATCTGTCTAACCATGGCTTCAAGCACTCAACAATCAACTTAGTGATGATTTTTTACACCACATTAAAAAGGGAAATAGGCCTAAAGAGATCTAAAGAATCATCTCCCTCACACTTAGGGATGAGGGCCATGAATGTGGCATTAAAATCTCTTAGCATTTTCTTATTCTTTTGAGATTCCTGAACAACTTCAAGAAGGTCAATCTTGATATCCTCCCAAAACTCCTGCAAGAATTCAACTGGGAATCCATCAGGACCAGGAGCTTTACCTTTCCTTGTTTGGAACACTATGTTTTCCAATTCCAACAAAGAGATCAACTCAAGAAGAGACCCATTTATTTCATCAGTTACCAAGGGAGGAATGTAAGCCAGGATTGCATCCTCATCCCCACTAGAAGAAGTAGAATCATCATGAAAAAGAGTAGAAAAGAACCAAACAGACTCCTTAGAAATTTCAGCATATGAAAGAAGAGGGTCCCCATCTAAGGATTTAAGAGAAGCTATAATATTATCCTGCCTTCTGTCCTTAACCGAATTGTGAAAAAAGGATGTATTCTTGTCCCCCTCCTGCAACCAATCAATGTGAGACTTTTGCTTCCAAAAAAACTCCTCATGCAACTCCCATTCCTCAACATCCTTCATAGCCACAGCCTCTAACCTACTCAACTCTTCAATAAGCCCTTGATATGAGATCTACTTAGTGATGGAGTCCAAGTGCTCTTGGGAAGCCCTTTTAGCCTGGAAACATTACCAAAATAGTGTTTACTCCAAATTTTTAGCATATATTTGACATACTAAAGCCTCTTAGCAAAGGAGTACATTGCAATACCAAAAGCCAACTTTCCATCCCTCCACCACCCAGGGATTAGGTCATGGAGAGATGAATCCTAAAGCCACATAAGTTGGAATTTAAAAGACTATCTTTTAGAAGTCCCAATCAAATAGGCAGAGAGTTAGATTCGCCAATGATTTGAGCCCCGCTAGTCCAAGATCTTAGAACTAGTCAACCATCGGTCTCCAACCCAAAAACTGGACACTAGGAACCTGTCTAACCTTTTAGAAATGGAAGCCTCCCCAATCCTCCTATTATTCCAAGTAACAACCCCATTCATAGGTTTGATATCCACCAGATTCAAGAAGGCAACATTGTCCCTCATGAGATCCGAGGAGGGATCCAAGTGGAAATTCCTACCCCTTTTCTCATCCAGAGACAAAATCACATTAAAATCACCTACAATAATCCAAGGGAGAAAGGGCTCCAAGGAATGCAAGAATATAATTTAAGACCACAAGTGAATCTTGTCAGGAAGATCTATAGGAGCATAAAAATTAGAAAGAAGAATTCTCTCACCTGACTCCAAACTGGAAGAAACAAGGGAAATAAAACATCTGTCAGAAAGCCACCAAAGGGGGATAACTCTACATGGGTCCCATAAGCAGGCAAGACCCCCTGAGCTACCTAGAGCCCCATAACATTGAAAAAGACCTCTACCCCAAATCTTAGGAACCAACTTCAGCATATTATGAACAAACAACTTAGTCTCCTGGAGGAAAACCAAATCAGGGGAGTGAACAAAAAATCAACTCATGAACAACCTTTTGTCTAGGGATATTATTCATACCCCTTACATTCCAAGATAACACAATAATTTTTACAATTGGGAGAAGTGAGAATCAATAGTCCTCACCGAGCCAGACTCAACCAATGTCTCCCCAATCAAATTGACCTTTTCTTGATCCTTCTTCCTTCCTGCTTTAAGAGGCTTCTCTTGAACCCCCTTTTTGAGGGGTTTATGTTGAAGGCCCAAAGCAGGAGAAAAAGACTTACATTTACCAAACTCCTCAACAACCTTCTCAATGATGATCTCAGAACCAGGAGGAGTAGATACTATATTTGTGTCAGAGGATATAGTGATTCCCCCACAATTAGGGGCTAAGGTGAGGAGTTCAACATCCATCTAGTCCATTTGACCCCCTCCTGGGGTCACATTGGAGATAACATTTGGTTGCTCCACCAGGCACTTCTCAGCACTAGAACTATAAACAATATACATGTCAAAGGGGGCACCCTCTTCTTGAACCAATGCCACTAAGGCCTCGAACCTATTGAGAGATTCCTCCTCCTTCCTATCCTTGATATTCCTCTTCTAGCCTCTATTCCTATTGCAAGGTTTAACAGGCACAAAACCATCCTTATCTTCCTCCCCTCCCTGCATGGGGGACTTACCCTTATCCATCTTTAGGTTAGACTAATGATGAACATTAGCCGAGCCAGTAGTATTAGAAGCTTTGGGACACATTCGTTGCAATTGGCCATAGTCATGGAAAAAATGGGAATAGGATGCCATTTAATTGCAATCCTAAACATATTTCATGTATCTCCTATGTCCTTGGAAAGTGTTCTCCAACACTAGGATTAGAAAGAGATTAAATTCGAATGAAATGAACATGTAAATTTACATTTGTAATTATTCCTAAATGTTAGGAACATGTGGGGACATCCAAGAAGAGCTCCTACAAAGTAGAAGCACATGGGGCACCCACGTGGAAGGTGGAACCCACCTTGCTTAAGTTAATTGTTTGGAGGATTGATAACACTTCAGTAATGCATGTAAAGATCCTACAAGTTAGGGATTGATATTTACATGAGTGGAGTTTAGTTTAGTTCAATACAATTTAATATCAGTTTAGTTTAGTTTAGTTCAGTATCAGTTTAGTTCAGTTCAGTTATGGTTCAGTTATCTTTAGTTGCATGTAGTTAGTTTGAGTTGAATGCTAGTTGACTTCAATTGAATTGAGTTGCATGACTAATGACTTTAGTTGCATGATAGATAACAGGTGTATACATTCAGTTAAGTGGGGATGCTCAATCATGCATAATGTTTGCATGAATTGGTGGAGAGATATGTTTCAGTTAACTAAGATTGACTTGGACCCACCTTGGGTGCCCAAGTTGGCATCTTTAAGTTAACACCTTTTGCATGAGAAGATATTTACAAGGCTCAATTAAGTGGGCCCATTCTCGGGTGCCAACTTTGAGGTGATGCTTGCAAGATATTTTCTTGACCAACGATTAGTTAAGAGTTTAGTTTGAGGTGCCTAAATTGAGGAGACTTTGGTTTTGACTTCATGTTATAGTGTGGAATTCTACTTGCACAATCTAGGCGTATATTTTTGAGAGGATCCTTATGCTCTTGTATTTTATAACTCTTATGAGTTTACAATGCTCATTAATTATCTATTTATTGCAGCAATTGCATCAGAGTTTATTGTAGGTTAGTAGGTTGAGCATGTGCATGTGTGAGGGTTTTAAGCATGGCATGGGATGTGTGGATTCATGCTTGGTCACATGGAATGCATGGATAGCTTGTGTTGCAAAAAGTGTATGAGAGCTTTGTGCAGGTTGTGAAGAAGGATTGTTGAAGGCAAGGAAGCATATCAATCAAGGATTGATATAGTGTTATTATAATCTTGTTCTAAAGTTAAATAATACAAGCACTATTGATTTTAGTGGAGTTTTTCCCTGAAAGGGTTTCTCCACGTATATGTTGTGTCACTTCTATCTTCTTGTCTCATTCTTCTACACAAATTAAATCTAAATAGATTAAACATACACAAAGAATTGTGACAAAGAACACTTAATTAAATCTACAGTCACATAGGTTTACAAGTTCTAAGCTACAATTTCACCTTCATTTTCAACATTTTGTATCAAAGCTAACAGTTGGGTGGATTTTGGAACACCTTTCTCTTAAAATTTTGAAGGTTTTTTTGGCTATAGTGGGAGCTTGTACTATTGTGTTATTATAGATTTGTAAAAGAAGTGTGTTTTATCTTCTTATTTTAGAGATTATGGTTTCCTTGATCTTTTGGGAGTTGTGTCATTAACAACAGATTTTTTGATTGTGTTGAGGCCATGGATGATCTTCATTTAGGAGATGGTCATCACGATGTCATGGATAGCTTGGTTACATGTTTCAGTGGGAGTTTTTGATAGTGATGGTTTGATATTTATCTTGTTGCCATGTATAGCTCAATATCACAGTTTAGTGGGAGCTTTGGTAGGATATGGTTATCTTCATGTAATTTGAAGAGGTTTTAACGTCTTGTCTTATGGATGACCCTTAGAGTCTTTGGTAAAGGTGTTATTGTTCTTCCTTTGGAGAGGATGTACTTCTTTTTGGTTTTGAGTATTAATCATTTTCTTCGAGCTTCATGATTATGCGGGTTGCATTTGAAGTTGGCATGGATTGATTGGTGGGTGCTCATGGATACTAGAGAGACTTGGTTTAGACTAGATATTTCTTATGTTAAGAGATAGGCGTTGGAATGATTACTTGTTATAAAAAAAAATCAATGGTAAAGACCAAGGAGCCTACTCCTGGAAATGGATGTGAGTCCATCATAGACTTGATGAGAATGTTGTCTTTATTGAAATCCTATATTACTTGGTGTTGTATGCACAATACAATATTGTATCCCACTCTTGGTCTACTCAGCAGGTAAATGATCTAAGAGGTGTTGCTCACCTGATTATTAGATGCATTATGTATATGTATCTTATCTTCTCTTATGCATCAGTCTTGAAAATTGAGTTATGAGGATTTGGGTAGGAGAGGTACGAGAGATAGTTAGTGGCTTTGGGCATATTCCCTTTTGTTGTGGGAATGTTTGGCTAAGTTTGATCTACTTTCTATGAGAGTTTTACGTCTAAGTTATGCCATGTTTCATTATAAGTCAAATGGTTAGATGTTCATATCCTTTCAGTTTGAGAGTGTTGAAGGAGATCTTACTTTACACAATTTGGCACATGTTAGTGTGGTATAAGAACATGGTTTTATTTGTAGGTTCTCTCTTTATGGGTATATTGTCTTCTTCTTGAAGTTTCTTGTGTTATGAGAGATGTATATTGCATATCATTGTATGCTTCTTTGACACTATGATAGAGGAGTTAGCCACATCCTCTATGTGAAGTGCTATAGGAGGACTTGTTAACGTTGTGATCTTGTTTTCAGATTTGACATTACTTGTGCAGTGGGAGTTTCAAAAGGTATATGTGTTTTGTATGAGAGGGGAACCTCTCTTGGACTGGTTACACTTTACTACAGTGAGTTACTTCAGAGGTTTTTTATCACATGTCTATGTGTGTTATTACCTTGAAGTCTTATTTTGTAGGATGGTGGATATATAGGGACTTGTTTGCATATTTGGGTTGTTATGTTGATAGCATGAAGTTCTACCTATGATAGTTTCATTACAGAGACTTGGGAAAGGTATTGATTGAGAAAGTTGACACTTTGATCAATGCTGCAAATAAGTTCTCTTGGTGCACGAAGGCCATTGGCCTTGAGTCCTGTACTTGATTTATAATAATGATTCCTTGTTTAGAATAATTGTAATGTATAATTTCAAGAGGAAGAATGTTGGGAATAGGATGCCATTTAATTGCAATCCTAAACATATTTCATGTATCTCCTAAGTCCTTAGAAAGTGTTCCCCAACACTAGGATTATAAGGAGATTAAATTCGAATGAAATGAACATGTAAATTGACATTTATAATTATTCCTAATTGATAGGAACATGTAGGGATGTCGAAGAAGAGCTCCTACAAAATAGGAGCACATGGGGTGCCCACATGGAAGGTGAAACCCACCTTGCTTAAGTTAACTGTTTGGAGGATTGATAACACTTTAGTAATGCATGTAAAGATCCTACAAGTTATGGATTGATATTTACATGAGTGGAGTTCAGTATCAGTTTAGTTCAATTTAGTTTAGTTTAGTTTAGTTTAGTTCAGTTAAGTTATGGTTCAGTTATCTTTAGTTGCATGTAGTTAGTTTGAGTTGAATGCTAGCTAACTTCAGTTGACATGAGTTGCATGAATAATGACTTCATTTGCATGAAAAATAACAAGTGGATACATTCAGTGGAGTGGGGATGATCAATCATGCATAATGTTTGCATGAATTGGTGTAGAGATATGTTTCAGTTAACTAAGATTGACTTGGACCCACCTTGGGCACCCAAGTTGGCATCTTTAAGTTAGCATCTTTTGCATGAGAAGATATTTACAAGGCTCAATTAAGTGGGACCATTCTTGGGCCCCAACTTTAAGGTGATGCTTGCAAGATATTTTCTTGACCAATGATCAGTTAACTATTTAGTTTGGGGCGCCTAAATTGAGGAGACTTTGGTTTTGACTTCATGTTACAGTGTGGAACTCTACTTGCACAATCTAGGTGTATATTTTTGAGAGGATCCTTATGCTCTTGTATTTTATAACTCTTATGAGTTTACAATGCTCATTAATTATCTATTTATTGCAGCAATTGCATCAAAGTTTATTGTAGGTTAGTAGGTTGAGCATGTGCATGTGTGAGGGTTTTAAGCATGGCATGGGATGTGTGGATTCATGCTTGGTCACATGGAATGCATGGATATCTTGTGTTGATAAAAGTGTATGAGAGCTTTGTGCAGATTGTGAAGAAGGATTTTTGAAGGCAAGGAAGCATATCAATTAAGGATTGATATAGTGTTATTATAATATTGTTCTAAAGTTAAATAATACAAGCACTATTGATTTTAGTGGATTTTTTCCCCGAAAGGGTTTCTCCACGTATATGTTGTGTCACTTCTATCTTCTTGTCTCATTCTTCTACAATCTTTTGTCTCTTTCTAAATAATTGGTAAAATTGATCTAAACAGATTAATCATACACAAAGAATTGTGACAAAGAACACTTAATTAAATCTATAGTCACATAGGTTTACAAGTTTTAAGCTACAATTTCACCTTCATTTTCAACATAAAACATCATCGAAAAGGTAATGCCTCATAATCCAATTGTTGGATCCAAGAATTTTCTCCAATTCTCATTGCCACTGAATCTGACAATGGGTTGTTCAAGTCAATTTCTACGCAAACACATGCACTAGAAAGAACCCTTTTATTCAAAGTTTTTTAAGAGGGACCAATAGGCTTGCCGAGTAAGAGAGCAATTATTTGCAAAATATCGCTTCACCAGCACTCCAAAGGCAAGCAAGTGAGCTTTACCCAAACTGGAATGTGTGAAGGGAGCTCCTTGATAGATTTGAGTCCCATATGCCAAGGTTTAATGAATAAGCCCACTTGATTATAAAAATATGGCCCACCCTCAAAAGCTCAATTTGTATCAGCAATACAAGAGAAATCCACCATGAAAAAATTGTTGGTAGCTAGCAGGATATCAAAATCACCTTTAGGGTTCCAAGTTTTACAAATCCAAGAATCAATTTTGACTCCCTCCAAGAAAGGAAGAGCCAAGATTGGCCATGCCAAATGGTTCATGTATCTCCATGAATATTCCCCATCCACAGACTAATTGGCCCAACCACTAGCAGCAACCGAAGCCAACCACACACCCAATAGCTAAGAAAAGCAACAAACACATGAAAGAAGAAGAACTCCCCGAAGCAAGAAAGAACCCCCCAACAAGAAACATTAGCCACACCACCACTTTTCCCACATGCAAATACAAAGAGGGCAGAGAAAGAAAGTTGCAGCCTATTACAGGCTACAAGCTTCCACACCCACGCACACCCAGATAGATGCCATCATTCGATCTATCATATCTCTTGATGTTTTTATATATATTATTATTAATAATATATATATGCTAGTAGTAGCCACAATGTGCATAACACAATGAATAAATTAATATATTTAGGGTTATGATTAGAGTTAGCATTTAGGATTAGGGTTTATATCATGGTTAGGGTTAGAATTATGGTTAGGGTTTGGTTTAAATTTATTATTTATGATTAGGGTTAGGGTTTAGTGTTAAGGTTGGGTTTATGGTCATAGTTAGTGTGAGAATTATGTTAGGGTTAGGGGTAGAATTATGGTTAGGGTTAGGGTTTGGATTATAATTATAATAGGTTTCAGGTTAGGAATAAGGCTTTGGTTAGTGTTAAGGGTATGGTTGGAATTACTATTAAGGTTTGGATTGGAATTATAATTAGGGGTAGGGTAAGGATTTATATTTGGTCAAGGCTATGGTTTGGGTTAGGGTTAGGGTTTAGACTTATTATTAGGGTTATAGTTAGCATTAGGGTTTAGTGTTATACATTGAATAAATTAATATAATTAGGGTTATGATTAGGGTTAAAATTTGGGGTTATGATTTATATCACAGTTAGGGTTAGCATCAGGGTTAAAGTTTATATCATGGTCAGGGTTAGCATTAGATTTAGGGTTACCATTTAGGATTGGGGTTTAGCATTTAGGTTTATGATTATGGTTAGGGTTAGGGTTTAGGCTTATGGTTAGGGTTATAGTTACAGTTAGGGCTTAGTGTTAAGGTAAGTGTTACCATTAGGTTTATGGTTAGGGTTAGATTTTTTTTGGTTTTTTTGAATTAATGAAAAAATACGCCTAAAAAATGATACCTCTTGGCATATAATATATAGGCACAACTATAAATAATATTTAAATATTAAATATTAAATGAAATTTAATATATATATACTATTAAATGGTAATATTAATATTATTATATTATATATTATGTTAGTATTATCAATAATATTATTTTATTGGTTAAGGTTAGGGTTAGGATTATGGTTTATTTTTTAAGGATAGGTTAATAGTTACAGTTAGTGTTTCGGTTACATGGTTAGGGTTAGGGATAGGTTTATGGTTAGGATTATGGTTTAGGAATTTTATTGTTAGGATTAGGGTTAGAGTTAGGGATAGGATTAGGGTTAAGGTTAGGGTTAGAATTAGGTTAAATTTATGATATTATGGTTAGATTAAATTTATGATATTGTGGTTAGGGTTAGGGTTAGGATTACGATTAGCATTAGTGTTATCATTATGAATAGGGCTAGGTTTAGGATTATGTTTAAGATGAGTGATAAGGTTAGAGTTGGGGTTAACATATATAAAAAGGGTTACCTAATCCTAATTATATCTCTAACCCTAACCCTAACCCTAATCCTAACACTAACTACAACACTAATCCTAATCCTATTTCTAACCCTAATCCTAATTATATATCTTTAATCATAACCCTAACCCTAATTATTACACTATCTCTAACCCCAGACCTAATCCTAACACAAACCCTAACACTAATCCTAATTTTATTTCTATCTCTAACAAAAACCCTAACCCTAATCCTAACCCTATCTTTAACCCCAACCCTAACCCTAGCCCTAATCCTAATTCTATCTCTAATCTTAACCCTAATCCTAAACCTATCTCTAACCATAACCCTAATCCTTACTCAAACCCTAGCCTTAATACTAATTTTATCCCTAACACTAGCCTTAACCCTATTCTTGACCTTATCTCTAACCCTAACCCTAACCCTAATCCTAATCCTAATGCTAACCCAACCCTAATCCTAATTATATCTCTAACCATAACCCTAATCCCAATCCTAACCCTAACCCTAATTAATTTAATGTTGGATCCATCATAACCCTAACCCTAATTAAACCATCTTAAATCTATTTGAACCCTAATTGTGCCATAACCCCAACTCTAATTGAACTCTAGCCCTAACTTTGAAAGACATTGTTCCCCTCACACAAACCTCAATCCTAATCCTAATTATATCTCTAACCCTAACCCTAACTATAATCCTCGCCCTATCTCTAACCTAACCCCAACTAATCCTAACCCTAACCCTAATTCTATCTCTAATTGTAACCTAACCCTAATCTTTACTCTATCTCTAACCAAAACCCTAACCCTAAACCCAATCATAACAAAAACTTCAACCCTAACCCTAATCCTAACACAAACCCTAACCCTAATCCTAACCCTATCTCTAACCCTAAACTAACCCTAATCCTAATTCAATCTCTAATCTTAACCCTTATACTAACCCTATCTCTAACACTAACCCTAACCTTAATCCTAATGCTAACCCAACCTTGATCCTAATTATATCTCTAGCCATATAACCCCAATCCCAATCCTAACCCTAACCTAAATTAATTTAATGTTGGCTCCATCATAACCCTAACCCTAACCTTAACCCTAATTAAACTATCTTAAGCGTATTTGAACCCTAACCCTAATTATGTGATAACCCTAACTCCAATTGAACTCTAGCCCTAACTTTGAAATACATTTCTCCCCTCACAAAACCCTTAATCATAATCCTAATTCTATCTCTAACCCTAACCCTAACCCTAATCTTGGCCCTATCTCTAACCTAACCCCAACTAATCCTAACCCCAACCCTAATTTTATCTCTAATTGTAACCTAACCCTAATCTTCACTCTATCTCTAACCAGAACCCTAAACCTGAACCTAATCATAACAAAAACCTCAACCCTAAACCTAATTCTATCTCTAACCCTAACACTTACCCTAATCTTTACCCTATCTCTAACCATCACCCTAATTGTAACCCTTTTTGAAATGCTAACCCCCAACCCTAATCCTAATTTTATCTTTATGCCTAACCCTAACCCTAATATTAGCACCCCTAATCCTAATTCTATTTCTAACCCTAATCCTAATTCTATCTCTAACCCTAACCCTAACCCTAATCCTAACCCTATCTATAATCCTAACCCTAAGCCTAATCATAATTATAATCCTAACATAAACACCAACCCCAATCCTATTCCTAATTCTATCTCTAACCCTAATTATAACCTTAACCCTAACACTAATTGCAACACTAATCCTAATTCTATTTATAACCCTAATTGTAACCCTAATTCTAATTTTAAATCCTTAACCCTAATCCTTACACTGTCTCTAAGCCTAAGCCTAACCCTAATCTAAACACAAACCACAACCCAAATCATAATTCTATTTCTATCACTAACATAAACCTGAACCCTAATCCTAACCCTATTTGTAACTGTAACCCTAAAACTTATTCTATCTCTAACCCTATTTCTAACCCTAACCTTAACCTTAATACTAACCCTATTCCTAATTCTATCTCTAACCCTAACCCTAATCCCAATCCTAAACCTAACCCTAATTAATTTAATGTTGACTCCATCATAGCCCTAATGCTAACCTTAACCCTAATTAAACCATCTTAAATCTATTTGAACCCTAAGCCTAATTGTGTCATAACCCTGACTCTAATTGAACTCTAGCCCTAATTTTGAAACACATTGCTCTCCTCACAAAAACCTCAATCCTAATCCTAATTCTATCTCTAACCCTAACCCTAACCCTAATGTTGGTTGTATCTCTAACCTAACCCCAACTAATCCTAATCCTAACCCTAATTCTATCTCTAATTGTAACCTAACCCTAATCTTCACTCTATCTCTAGCCAAAACCCTAACCCTAAACCTAATCATAACAAAAACCTCATCTCTAAACCTAATTCTATCTCTAACCCTAACCTTTACCCTAATCTTTACCCTATCTCTAACCATCACCCTAATCATAACCCTATTTGTAATGCTAACCCCAACCCTAATCCTAATTTTATCTTTATGCCTAACCCTAATATTATCACTAACCCTAACCCTAATTCTAATTCTATTTCTAACCTTGATCCTAATTATATATCTAACCCTAACACTGACCCTACTCCTAACCCTATCTCTAACCCTAACCCTAAGCCTAATCATAATCATAACATAAACCCCAATCCCAATCCTAATCCTAATTCTATCTCTAACCCTACCCCTAACCCTAATCCAAACACTAATTGCAACACTAATCCTAATTCTATTTCTAACCCTAATTGTAACCCTAATTCCAAATCTATCTTTAACCCTAACCCTAATCCTTACAATATCTCTAATCCTAGCCCTGGCCCTAATTTGAACACAAACCACAACCCTAATCCTAATTCTATTTCTATTGCTAACCCAAACCTGAACCCCAATCCTAACACTATTTCTAACCCTAACCCTAACCCTAATTCTATCTCTAACCCTAACCATAACCCTAATCTTAATCCTATCTCTAACCCTAACCCTAACCCTTACTCAAACCCCAACCCTAATCCTAATTAGATCCCTAACCCTAACCCTAACCCTAATCTTGACCCTATCTCTAACCATAATCCTAACACTAATCCTATTGCTAATCAAATTGTAATCCTTATTATATCGCTAGCCATAACCCTAACCCAAATCCTAACCCTAACTCTAATTAATCTAATGTTGGCTCCATCATAACCCAAACCCTATCCTTAACCCTAAGTAAACTATCTTAAGTCTATTTGAACCCTAAACCTAATTGTGTCATAACCCTAACTCTAATTCATCTCTAGCCCTAACTTTGAACAACATTGCTTGCCTCACCCTAGGTGAGAGAAGATTGCTTTCTATCCATTTCTTTTCTATTCAAATTTTCTTATTTTCTTTCTCATTGTTATTTTTATTGTCTTATTGTATCCTTCACTTTAATTGAAGTGGAATTTAATTTACTGTGAACCAAATTTGATGTTTGTGTTGTCATTTTGAATGGGATAATCAATGGCATACACTAAAAGAGCTCAAATTCTAAAACATGTAAGATGCATATTCATTATAGGGATTTTGGAGAGCATCCTAAAAGAGCTCGATTCATGTAAACTATCCTATGTGAAAGGTATCATTTTTTGGACACAACCTAACAAATCTACATCAAATATAATGATTAGCTAAAATAAACTTATTTACCACTATATTAAACAACAATGAGAAAGACACAAATATGAGAATGCTTATGCTAAATAAATCTCATTAATAAATTTTCCATCACCCATGTTATCTTGTAAGTTATCTTTGGGAATACAATTACACATTGATCAACCAATACAAATAAACAATGGAAAAATTGCTTTTATGTGTAGCTAGAATATTCAGGTTTCATTCTTCTACTAATAGGTGGACTTTAAATGTCTATGGTTAGAGAAAATTATAATGAATTATTGCTTGATTATTGAGGCAAGTTAACAATAATATATGTAAATATTTGTGCATGCTTCTATCTTATTTAAATATAACATTTTAGATCTTTTGAATATAACATTTTAGATCTTCTTTAAAACTTTGTACATGTTCAAATTTTATTATGGTTGTGTGATGATAGTAAACATGCATATCATTGATAGAGGGTCCAGCCAGAAGGAGATGAGACATGCGTGGAGGTATGCAACACGAAAATGATGTTAACACAATGGAGTAAAAACTATGAAGAAAGCTTTGGCTCGTGGTTGCCAAGAATGTAATCGAGCAAGAAAGGAAAGAATCTTCATATTCTATTAAAAAAATTGAAAGAAATGGTTGAGGTTCTAAGGCCAGTGACTAGATATTAATAACACACTTTCTAGAGAAATTATACGCTAAAGAAGAAATATTAAGTAATTGTGTGGAATCTTCCTTACAATCTATAATTACCAAAGGCTCAAGCCAGAAGGAGATAAGACATGAATAAAGAATCAACCATCAGTGATATCCTCAAAGGTAAACCATGCATATCATACTCCTCCACTTGTTGGGCCATGCTCAGTTGCTCGTCCATTTCACCAGGCCGCAAATCTCCAAGCACCACTCTTCCCAACTGCAACGGGACATGCCCATGATTGCTCAAAAGTTTTAGGGCATACACCGTGGAAGTCTTCTTGTGTTGCACCCTGTAAACCTTTCCACCACTTCCATGCCCCACAGTCTCCAATCACTACAAATCGGATAGCTCTTCCACACCCTGCCACCCTCATCATTCTCTCCACGATGCTCTACAATGGTAGAGCAAGTCTATGAAGTGCCTACTAGATCATAATTGAAATGTTGAGATTTTTTTAACTCGAATAGATTTGAGATTACTTTAAAGGCGCTTGCAAATCTTCCACTACCGTTAGTTTCATTCTAACGATCATCCATTTCACCACACACACAACTCTTCACATGCATTGAATTCAGTGATGGGGAGGCGATCATAATTCTACCCAGATGTAGGCATGCATTTCATTGATGCAGGAGCATCCAGTGGTGTAAGGGCAATCTTGCATCACCCAAAAATAGTTAAATTTCAAGTTTTCTAGTTTTTTAGATGTTTTTACATTTTTGGATACCCTTTTTGTCCTAATGAAATTCCCAATTTACGGTTTTTATTTTCTATTCCTGGGTGGAAAGATATTACAGTTTTAGTTTCCTAGATTTGCACCTGAAAATCTTTTGAGTTAGATTTGAGGCACTTAGAGTTCCCAGATTAGCCTTGAAACTTTCCAAAATTGGCGTAGCAATTGTGAGCGCGTTGTTGACTTCGTGACCTTTCCAACGGTTCAAACGATTCGCGAATCGGAGTCCCAGATCAAAAGTTATGGCCCCAGGAAGTTGGCGCACTTTCTAGAAGATACAATTGCAAATGCTCTTTTGAAATTTGAACTTCATGTTGTAAATTTTCAGCGCCAAACCGCCTAAACTCAAATTTGAATGTTGTTTTGGCTCCAAATTAAAGAGGAGCTCTATTTATGGGCAGGTTTTTAATTTTTGGGTAACTTTTTGGGGACAAACTTGCATATTGCGAAAGGGTGATTCCATAGCTTTCTGTAACTTGCATGTGTTGTAGAACTTGGGGATTTGAAATCCTTTGCATGTAAGAAGATCCATTTTCTGAATAATAAAATTATTCTCTTGTTTGTGGGTTATTTTCTAAGTCTCGGGTTGCACCTTCATCAAGTGGTATCAGAGCGAGGTTTTCTTGAGCATGTGGACAGATTACTGATCATGAGGCAGTTCGCACCAGGACCGTGGTTGTGGGTCGAGGTCAAGAAAGATGCCTCCAAGAGTGATGCCTAGTAGGCATGGTGGTGCCAGAGGTGGTCAAGGCAGTAGAAATGTTGGTGGAAGAGATGCAGCAGCAGCCCTCCAGAGACAAATTGATGCGTTACAGGAGCAGTTAAGAAGAGGGTTAAACCAGAGGGAGGAAAGTGAGGATGAAGGAGAGGAAGAAGGTTCATATGTAGAAAGGAAGAAGAAGCAATTGATCAAGACCAAATGTGGCTAATAAGGGCCATTTCAAAGATCGGAAAAAGACCGAGTAGCAGAAGTCCCCGCCATTCTAAAAGTCCGAATCCTAAGAGTTGATCGACCGGATCAACGAAGCTAGAAGAAT